>JAJOOR010005325.1:0-22886 GCA_036250505.1 Solanum acaule | reverse complement strand
AATCGACACCCTACGCCTTTCACCACCCGAAATTCCCCTGTTTGATCCTCCCCCAACTCTTGCACCAGCAACCTGTTCCAAACCAAGCTCCTTGATCAGCACTCCAACTCTATTTGCAGCCTCTTTTTTCCCACCTTGTAGCCTCAGAAGAGCACTATACATGAGTGTTTCTTCAACTGTGAGCAGAGGAAACAGGGCATCTTCTTGTGTCACATAACCAGATAATCTCCGAAAACACTTGGCATTCACAGGATGGCCATTAACTAGTATCTCTCCAGTAACTTTTGTTGGTGATATTTTCCCAGCAAGAATCTCTAGCAGTGTTGTTTTTCCAGCCCCACTAGGACCAGCAATAGCTGTAATCTCTCCTGGCCTTGCTTCACAATTTACATCCTTTATGATGAACTTCTGAGGTCTCTTAGGATTCTTGCAGCAAAAAATCCAACTCAACTCATCATATAAACTAGGAAGTGCATAAGAAAGATTTTTTGTTTCTATAGTATAAGAACCTTTCTTCTTGCCACCAGAATCCGGTGTCGTGACCGGAAGTTCCATAGTAGAATGGGATGAAAAGAGGGTAGAGAATCAAAATCTAGAGAGGGAGGTGAGAAGATGACAACAAGAGAAGATGAGCTAACACACCAACCATAATAGTCCCTTTGTGTAATATTTGTATGGGAAGAAAATAAAGTTGTTAAGTGTTTAAAAGGAGGTTTCTTGAACTTCTTGCCTTTCCCAAAAAACTTGTTTGTTGTTGATTATTAGAAGTAAAATGAAGTTTTTTTTTGGTGAATTGAAGCATAAAGGAGAAAAAAGAGGTTTCTTCTTTGTGATTAGTCTTGCAGGTAAACTGTATTGTTGACCATGCAGCCTCTTTTCTTGATTGCATAACTAGTCTTTCTTTCTTCTCTACCTGCCACCTCTATTCTTTCTACTTGTCTCCATTCTACTCCTTCCGTCTCATTCTATGTGACATCGTTTAGCTTTGCACGGTGGGTAAAAAGAAAAAAAAAAGATTTTTTTAAATGATCGCGGTGTCCGAGTCTGGGTGAGCTTTCACGCATTTCAATTAGTTCCTTTTAAAACTTGTGGCCTAAAACAATCCTTAGATAAAAAAGAGAATTTTAAAGTTAAATTATTTCTAATTATAGTAAGGTGATACTCCCTCTGTCCACTATTAATTGTCATACTTTCCATTTTTATAGTCAAACTATAAAAACTTTGACTAACATTTTAGGATATATTTTTTCACCGTATTGATATGTAAAAAATTGCAATGTATAGTATTTTTCGTATAGTTTTTGAATATCTAAATTTTTTATTTAAAAAATCAAATTAATGTAATCTAATTTAACTTTGAAAATAAGTCAAATTGACTTTCGAAAAGCGCAACATGACAAATAAAAGTGGATGGAGGGAGTATTTTTTTTGGAATGGACTAAAAAAAAGGTGTCGTATAAAATGGGACGAAGAGAATAATATTTTTTTCTTCCTTTTGAATTTTCTTTTTGACACTTAAATCCATTTACAATCACACAATTGTTTAGGAATTATTAAATCAAAATATCTGCTCCCTAGTAAGGAAATTGTGTCATGCAATAGCTATGTTGTTGAAACTCTTCACTAATGATGATGATTAATCAATACGTATCGGATCCTATAGTTTTAAAAAGTTCGAGCAACATTCGTTGTGTATTAAAATCTTATATGCACATAACGTAATTAATACATGACACATGTAGTTAATACATTCTTAACACGAAATTATAGATAATTAATACATATTTTCATTTTATTTTATAAGTTAACAATGATAAATTAGTATAGTTTGGTGTAACTATGGGTGAAAATTAATTAGTATAGTTTGGTGTCTCTTCATCCATCAATATTTAATAATTAATAAAAACATAAAAGAAAGGTATATTCAAATTATTAAAATAATCATACCATATTCTTGGTACAACTTAAATGAATATTTTGCTAATATGAGTTTGCTTTGTTTAGTTAATCTTAATATAATTCCATAATGATTAATCGTTAGTCCTAATATGAAATTTGTCCATAAATATCTTATGATAATTTGTTAGAGGGGAGAAGAAAAATAAAATAAAAAATGCATTCCTAAATTAGGTCTACATATTTTCCACACGCTTTAACAATAATAGCATAACATAAACAGTAAATAGAACGTCATAATCCAAACCAACTCTCATAGATTGTTCCAAGCAAAATAATGACGTGTCCAAGCAAGCCATCCCTCTAGTAAACAATTTATTTTTCTTAATTAATCGCGATGGTACGTGAAGTAGCTTGCACGTACCTCGATTATTTCATCGATATCTGTTGTCACTTATCATGTATTTAACCAACATGAATATCGGACAATTCTCTCCACCAATAAAGGTAACGTTGCAAGTCTACTTATGTGTTCGACAAAAGGAGTAGTTTTGGCCTAGAACCATAAGTTTGTATTAAAAGATTTACTTAATATAAGTAATTTAGTCATAACACATTAAATTGTCATTTCTAGAATCAAGAACTCATAAATTCAAAATCATAACATTGCTATAATCCATCAAAACTTTGACAAATATAAAACAATTATCACCCACATAAATTGTTATTTTTTTTTTATCTCCGCTAGAATTTGAAATGATTCTCTCCACCTCATTGACCATGACAATAAACAAGTATTAGATAAAAGATGTTGTACTTGTCTTGAATTTGGAAGAAACAAAGTAATAGTAATGCAGATATTATTCTTCTGCACTTTTTTTAGGTAGAGAGTAGTAATAAAAAAAAGTCACAACTTGGACTTAATAGGGTTCAATAATATTTTTTAATAGTTAGGTCTTGACAAGTATCAGTGGATAAATAGTAATCAAATCTAGGCTCACATATGTGCTTTGTTAAGGGAAGGGCATAGATAGTTAGAAACAATGGCGGGGCTAGAATTTTTAATAAAGGGTTTCAAAATTTGAAGAATTAGAACACACGAATTAATCGAACGGGGTACGACATCTATTATATATACATAAAAATAATAATTTTAATCATATATAAATAGTAATATTTTCCGCTGAATGGGATTCGAATAAACCCCCTAACAGAAGGCTAGCTCTGCCCCTGGTTAGGAACATATGAATATCAAAACCATGGAGGGACCTGCACCTAAAGATCTGACTTAGTGATTAATAAAGTGATTGAGAATCATAAGATTTCAAGTTCAATTCTCAACAAAGACATTAAATGCCACTAGGGAAATCTATCCTAGCTCGAACACCACGGTTATTTAAACAAAAAAACCTCTATATAGCCCAATGATTAAGGTGAAATGACTTGAAAATATCAGAAACTAGTTTTTTTATTTTTTTTTTGGGTATTAATATAACAAAATATCATTTATTATACTGTAATACATTTATATTAGTTGTTGAATCGTTGTAACTTATGAGTAACTTCTCAAAAAGTCATACCAAAGAACTAAGAAGAATTTGATTTTATTTGGTTGATTATATATGTGGTATAGCTAGTTTTAGTTTTAAAATCTTTCATAAATTACTACTTATAATATTTATTTAGTTGGTCGAATAAGAAAAATAATTATTGCATAGTTTACTGCAGTGCATAATTGACGGTATCAAATAACACTCACATTGAGTTACGAAGGGTTTATGTATTATTTATACGCGATAAAATATGGAATAAGAATATAGGTATTACTTATTAGCAATACGAGAATTAGAGTATTTAAGAGAAAATTGTGAGTAAATCTCATCTTTATAGTATTAATAATAATTCCTTTATTGTGTTAATTGCCGCATAACACTTCATTTATCTACACTACATATAACAATTTGTTATTTATTAATGGGTAAAAAACTTAAATATATATTAATTAATCACCATATTGCTCGTCAAATGGCTGGATCATTAATTCATAACGTCTAAATTTTGAATTTGTCGTTATAGTTTTATCATCTCATTATGCAATATAGTGAACGCGAAATTGATCATTTTTCATTTGTTTGCTTTTTTCTATCATATGCAAACCCTATTTACTTCTATGTTGACTGCTTAGGCCTACAGTCTACTTCTGTAAGTTTTCCATTTTTGTTACCAAATTTAATCTTGCAGTTATGTAAAAGCAATAATTATTACTCTCTCCGGTTTATATTATATTATATTATATATGGACGATGTTTTTACATAATCAAAAAGACATTAATATTTTCTTTCTATTTTACGTTTATTTAAATAAGTTAATCTTACGTAATGAAGAAATCATATTAAATAGATACTACTTAATCAATCATAATTTTGTGGAAATATTTTTTACTTTCTAGGGATGAACAATTTTTTTAAGAGATGCACTCAAGCTTAAAACATTATGTAATATGGGGTAAAGGAAGTAGTTTCTTTTAAAACACCGTCGTCTGACTTACAGAGGCAATATAAATAATCTTAGAATATGAAGTTTTAAATCGTTTTTGCTTATGTCCAACAAATTACAAGCAAAAAAATAAAGTACTACACACATAACACTTTTTACAATAACATTTATGAACTAAATTTAATTCCATTAATCTTGCAGAATCTTTTTCTGAAAATTTGCATCAAATATATTGAGCTACTGAAAGTGCAAGTAAAATTACCCCTTCTGAAATCCCATAAATGCATGAAAAGAACCAAAAAAATAAAATAAGTTCTAAAAATATTTATTGTCACTATTACTTGATTAATGTGTTACGAGGATTTATCATAAATTGACAAATTTACATTCATTATCAGTCTATCACAATTCTTCTTTTTTATCCAGGTTTAAAATTGATAGTGTGAGCAAAACTCATTTATCAGAGTTTTATATGCTAGTAGAAATATACTATAGTGAACTTCTAACTAGTACGTTTCGTTTCTTATTTTTGAATTTGGTCTAACATTGACTCAAGATGAAGCGACATATTCACTATTTATTTTTATAATCGATTCCAACTGGCTTGAGATTGAAACGTAATTGTTATTGTTGTTACTTTATAATTTAATCAAAATTAAGTTTTTCTTGGAATGCTAATCTGGATGATCTTTTAGGATTTGACAATGCACAGCTTAGCAACCCTAAAAACTGATAAGTATTCATCAGCTTTTCGATTATATGTAAAATCAATTGCTTTTCTAGTTAATATGATTAATTATATTCTGCAACGTTGACTGCCTAGACCTGCAATTGACATATGATATCCCATCAACATACCAAATAGGGGTGGCAGTGGAATGGTTATGAATTATGATCTTCCGTCTTTAATTAGGTGTTTCGGATTTGAGTCTTTGAAATGATTTTTTTTTGTTGGGAGCGAATCCCTAGAAATAAGTTTTACAATTCGCGAATTTAAATATTGTAGACTTTAATATGGATATTGGACACTGAATGAAAAAAATAAATATCCCACCAACGTACCAAACAGGGGTCGTGTGGTGGGATGGTTAGGATTCTCCGTTTTTATCAGATGTTTCGAATTTAAGACCTTGAAAATAGAAAAAAATCTTGTTGGGAGCCCCGAATCTTGCAATGCGCAAGTACAAATTTAGTCTACACCAATGTGGATATCGAACATAGGATGAAAAATCAAAAAAGAAATATACCACCAACGTACCCAATAGGGGTTGCAGTGAGATGGTTGGAATATTCTGTCTTAATCAGATGTTTTATATTCAAGCCCTTACAAATGGAAAAATCTTATTGTGAACGCTTGCGTTAGAAATGAGTCTGGACGAATTAAAATTTAATCAGCCCCAATACAAGTATTGAAAATCGAAAAAAAAATTCCCATCAACATCGGACAAACATTGACATTTAATTCAGCCCTCTTTAAAAACCTTGTTGAAACAACAGAGAAAAATACTCCTAAGAACCAAATCATCTATCTCTCTTCATTAGTACTTCCTTTTTGACTTTGTTAAAAATGAGTCAAAATTTTAAATTTGTTTTCACTTCAAAACTCAAAGATCTTTCAAGAATATTTTTTCTTAAATGTTTGCATTTCCTAAATGCATTAGAAATATGGCTAAATTGTCATTTGAACAAAAAAAATGAGCAAAAAATGAGCCTACAAAAGATAAATCAACCTCTTTCTCATGACCAAATCAACAAAATTGTTGAAGGCATCTCTGTTTTAGTCCCCGAGGTACTACAAAGACTAAAACTATGTCATCCCACGATGAATTTACTCATCGTAAACTCTTCATTGGATGTCTCGGGTTTCAAACTACGTCTGAGACTCTCTATCGAATTTTTTCACCCTATGGAGAAATCGAAGAGGCTTTCGTGGCTATAGATAAATCCGGTGTAAGCAAAGAGTATGGCTTTGTAAATTTCAAAAATGTAGAAAGCGCGCTAATGGCATTGAAAGAGCCATATAAAATGATCGATGGTAAAATGACCATTACAAAAGTTGCTAAATCGAGAACTAGAGTCGTAGAGGACGAGTCTCTACGTACTATTTACGTGTCCAACGTGCCACGTGACATGTTTTCAGGTAAATTGTTGGAGTACTTCTCGTTTTATGGTGTGATAGAAAAGGGTCCATTTGGTTTCGATAAGGAAACAGGAAAATCAAGAGGCTACGCGATTTTCGTGTACAAAACAATTGAAGGTGCAAAATCAGCAATTTATGAACCTAATAAGTGTGTTGATGGATACTATTTGACTTGTGAAATGGCCATTCCGAGGACAATGATGAAAAAATCGCGGGTTGGTCCTAATTTAAATCTCAATTTTGGACCCGATTTTCAAGTCCGTTACAATAATGCAAGATCAAGGTTCGATGGTTGTGGCTCGAGGCGTGAAGTGTCACAAGTTGGTACTCAGTATGCATCTTATCAGGGCAATGGGCAAATGTATGGACATAAATGTGATTGTGGGCTGGGCCTCAATCACATGGGCTCTGGGCTTTGTTCTAATATGGGATATGCAGATTATAACCTTTGGGCCTCAGAATTTCCAAGGCCCAAACCATTATGGTATTGATGGTCCATCAAGAAGACTGTTTTAATTTACTCACATTTTGCTAGCTAGTAGATATGAGATGAAATAGTTTTATTTAACTAAAGTGTACTAGCTAGGTAGTTTCCTTTTTGAAAGTTGAGAAGAATCTTGATTATGAAGATTTATTAATGTTTTTCATTAGCATCTTGTTGCTTCATATTCCCTATCGTCTCAAAATACTCGTCACTTTTCACTTCACAAGAGTCAAACAACAACGATAACATATCTAATGTAAGGTAAAATGTTTGCCTAGACCGAACTCTACCTTTGTGAGGTGGAGAGAATGTTTCTGATAGACAACAACATAGTAATTATACAAAGCAGATGAGTCGATTTGACTGATTTAAGATTTTAAAATTAAAATTTAGATATTTGAAAATTATATGAAAAGTATTATGTTCTTCTAAAAAAATACATCCAACAAATTCATGTAGTTTGATGAAATACGAAGAGTGACAAAAGATTTCAGATAGAGGGAATATTACTTAATTTTTTCCACGTTTAAGTTATGTAAATTGTTTGTACATAAATTTTTGACAAATCACATCATCACGTTCATTTGACTTTTAATAATATGTGTAGTTTATACTAACAAGCCTTCTTGTAAACATGAAAAATAGAGTAATAACCTGCTATAGCTAGTTAAATCGAACTAATAGTGTAAAGAATTATCTACACTATATATATAACTTAAAAATCAATTTATTTATTTTTTGGTACAAGTATTAGGGTCTGGATGAAAAAAGTGATATTGATGTATCAAGTCAACAGAGGGTGAAAAGGACCAAACATGTCGAATCTGTCACTTTTGAAGGATATAATTGCTAAATTTGGTCACATCAAGGGCTCATTAGTGGTTATGGTGAAGTAGGAGAAATAAACCAAAAAAAAGAGAGTTAGAAAAGCTATTCCAATTAGATAAAGGGACAATGTTGACTCTAAGAAAGGTATATAACATCAAAAGTGAGATTTTTTTTTTAAGTCTGATCTTCGATGATGCTAGGTCTCGGAATAAGTCTGACCTTTAACGATACTAAAATATAGAAGGATGATTTCATTTGTTGTCTATGTTATTATTTTCTTATGTTGATACTTATTTTGTTTAAATCATTTATATATATCTGAAAGACTTTATTCATACGTTCAATCATATATACCACTAAATAAACATTTGTTTCATTCTTAAGCAAATGGACATTAATGTTGACATGGTTGTAACTCAATAATCACATGTTTTTGTTTTATTAAAAAAGTTTATCTACTAATTGTAGGTCAAGTTTATGGATACACAAGTGCACACGTTCACACTCATTGATATTGACTAATGACTTCAACAACTTTTTTTCTTCGGGTTCACTAATCATTTTGAAATTTAACTAATTCAAATTTATTTTGAAAAGTTTTTAATATAGGGTAAAGTATTTCTTATTAAAGTAATTACATGTCTTGAATTTGAATTCGAGATCTTTAGTTAAAAATGAAAAAGTATTTACTAATTTACGATAATTATTTTTCTTTTCAGCTGAAGATAGTACTTAAGCATTATCTGGCTTATTCTTCTATAATGTTAGTTGTGCTATTAATCATAATATTACTCTTATAGTATATTGTTCTTTGAGTTCGGTTATTATTTGAGATTTTCTTACATTTCAATTATAATTATATCTTGTTATGACTATTGTTTAGAATGATTTGTCGGGATTATTGCATATCGTATTTGGCCATGATTGCCTCTATATTTGTTATTTCTTTATCTACTATATTGCTTTGGATTGTTCTTTCTTGAGTTGAGGTTTTATTGGAAACAACCTCTTCACTTCGAATGTAGTGATAACGTCTATGTACACACTATTCTTTTCAAACCCTACTTTGTGTGATTATATTGGGTACATTATGTTAATGAAGATATATGAAAATTTTGAAAATCCCACGTGAAAAATGTTAAAACATATCTTATCTAATCTCCTAACATATTACCAATTAAATTGTAATCTATCATTCGAAATTATTGTACTACTTTTTAAATTTAAGAAAACGTAGCAATGAAATTTCCACAAATAATTAATTAGAGGGCGATTTTATAATTATCAATACAAAAGAGAATAACAATTTTGCACCAAAATAAAGGTTGAGAATAGATTCAAAAAATTACTTGCACACAATATGTATATGGTATATCAAATAAAAAGATACACAATACAATATATTTATTTATAAATAAACTTTTTATACTTAATCATTGTTACTTCCATATGTATCTCGATTTATCTCAAAATAGGAATGAGTTGATGAGTGGTCCAAAAAGTCAAAAGATATCGAATACCTACTTATAATACAATAGTTATAAACAAAACAAAAAAGTGAACTTCCTATTAACATTAGGAAATTGCTTGGAAATTTTCATTTACTCCATAAGAACACAAAACTCCAACAAATTTTTCTGAAATTTCCTGCGAATCGTTAAGAATATATATAGCGAAATTCTTGTACAACTCAAAACCCCTTTTCCTAATTCATTAGTTTCTTCAATGGTATGGATGTCAAAATTTAAAAAAAGCAATATGTTTATTTAATTTCTCATAAATTTAAAAAAAACCCTATTATAATCGATTATAATTTAATAATTAATTTTTTTAAATTAACAATATAACATTTCTTGTAATATATTGTAAGACAAGAATAAACATATATAAATTATTGTACGTTACATAACAAGACAAATATTTAAATTTCTCTTATTGATTAGTTTTGAAAACTTTTTTAATAAAATCAATTGTTACACAAATCGTAAAAATTATCATAAAAGTGTTTAAAAATAAAATTAAGACTTCAATTTCACTTATATAATATTTCGTAATATTTTTTAATTACAAAATCAATATTATAGTAATTGTTACCTTTTAAAAGAGGTTTAAAGTTGAGAAAATATCTTTTTAATTTTTAATTATTTAATAATCTAATTAGTTTGAGCTTGAAATGTGTAGTTGAACATTTCAAAGAATTGAAGACAATCTTACAAGGTCAGTATTAAAACATGGTTGACTCAAATTGGAGTGAATTAGATAAATTAGGAAATAAAAAGTAACTATAGATTTAATTGTCTACTATGTTTAATTATATTTAATCACAACAATAATGAAATTTCAATGTGCATAATTAGTAAGAGATTAGCAACAAACTATTGAGAAAAAATTAATTAATAGTAACTATAAATACTTTTTTTTATTCTACTTAGGTGTCGTTTGGTAGGGAGTATTGGGAGAAATTGTATTACGTATGGTATTATTTACCACCATGCTTGATAGGAATTTTTGGCCTATGTATGACTAATACATGAATTAGTTATATACCCTACAAGGTATTAGAGATTGTATAACTAATACTTTTCATTTGATGGTATTAATACCACGTGATTAATCTATGTAAAGATAAAAATACCCCTCAAATCTTTTTGAATATTTTTATTTATTTTCTTGATTTTATGTTTTATATTTGTACTAGTAAATTTATTTATATAAATTAGCTTACAAGTTTTATTATTTAGAAAAAATTGTTTGTTGATAAATAAATTCAACACAAATCAATACAATATTTGAAATGTGAGTTGTTTAACATTTACTAATTGAAAATATAAATATATCACCGCTTGACATTTGTGATCTTAATTGAATGTATTATTTGTTGATATATATATATATATATATATATATAAATAATTTTCTAATTATTTGTATTTTGAACAATTTATAAAGTTGCATTCATAATAAAAACTACAAGTTGCAATTGTTATGTGTAAACGTAGATGATTTATTCGATTTTACTATCATTTACAGTTTTTTCGATTTTAAAAGTAGATGGTCTATTTTTCTTTCATTGAAAATTGATATTTTATTAGTGATCAATTTATTAAGATGACAATTATTTATCCTCAAATAATTTAAGTAAGAAATAACAACTATCAAAATTATTCTTAAAGAAAATAACAACCATCCCACTAAAAATTCAAACTCAATTACTAATCTGTGCATTACTAATTCGTGCGTTATTAATTAGTGTAGCAAAAGTATTTTGTTAATACGGTGCTTGTCACCATTAATAATATTTTTCTTTTTATATGTATGTATCTCCTTCATCTTTTCTGCTCTGTGCTTTTGGTTCTTCGTTTAATATTTGCCTCTTGGTCGAATTTATGTCTTCTTTGTGCATCTTCGGTATGTTTTCGTATTTGAATCAACTGAATTTGGGGTTTTCTTTTGGTTCTTTGAGAAGCCCTTATTTTTTGGGGCCTAAAGCCCTTGTAGAGGATATGGGTAAATTTTTTTTCTTTTGTTTGTTTGGTTGGTACAGAATTAAAGTTGAGTAACTTGTGATAGTTTAGTTCTTTTTTTGGGAATTTTCAGATGATGAAGTTGACTGATTTCTACTGTAATTTAGTTCATTAAGCTGATGATCATTGGTTATTGATGTGTGATTATGTTTTTACCTTGGCTTTGATGTTTTGTTTACATATGATACTGTGTTCCTGTAAAGATAGGATCTTTCTACCTTTACGGTAGGGGTAAGGTCCGTGTATACACTCTACCCTCTCCAGACCCCACACGATTAAAGTGGTTATGTTGCTGTTGTTGAAAAGATTGAATCTTTGTTCATATTGTTCCTTTCTTGTTATTTCAAGAGCTTGATCATTACAAATGCTTACACCCCAAACTCGTAATCAATTCATCCCTTAATAGTGTGTAGTATGTGTTCTTATTAGTTTGATATTGGGCCATTGAATTGCACGATATTAATTTGATTTTTAATGGTGTAGTGTACCCCTTTGTGCTTGGAATCTCTATGTACTCTATCTGATACTTTTTTCTTAGTGTATACTGTAGTAGAGGATATGGGTAATTTTTTTCTTTTGTTAGGTTAGTATGGAAATTAAAGTGGAGACCTTGTGATAGTTTAGTTCTTTTTTTTTGGGAATTATCAGATGATGATGTTGACTGGCTTCTACTGTAATTTAGTTCATTAAGGTGATGATCATTGGTTTTTGATGTGTGATTATGTTTTTTCGTTGGCTTTGATGTCTTGTTTTACATAAGATTTTGTGTTCCTGAAAAGATGGAATCTTTCTACCTCTAAGGTAGGGGTAACGTCTGCATACAATCTACCCTCTCTAGACTCCACTTTACGGGACTACAGTGATTATTTTGTTGTTGTTGAAAAGATTGAATCTTTGTTCATATTGTCCCTTTGTTGTAATTGTAAGAGCTTGATCATGACAAATGCTTTGCTGTCCACTTTGCTTCTTAAGTTTGTATGGACTAGTTCTTTTTTTTTTCCTACTCAAACACCCCAAACTTGTAATCTATTCATCCCTTAATAGTGTGTAGTATTTGTTCTTATTAGTTTGATATTTGGCCATCGACTTGCGAGATATTAATTCAATTTTTAGTAGTGTGGTGTACCCCTTTTGTACTTGAAATCTCTCTGTACTCTATCTGCTAATGGTATTATAGATTGGTTACTTGTTAAGTGGTTTCTAATTGATAAGTCTGAGAAGTTTCCAGCTTTCTGTTGTACTTAGATACCAAGGTAGTCGATATTGATTTGTCTTGTGTTGCAAAGAAATTTCCCGTAAGGATTTTAAGATGATACCATAACTTCTAAAATTATGTCTGTAACTTTTGCCTTCTGAAGATTTTTGAGCAAGCTGAATTAAGCTGCATTGGGTTTGCTCAGTGATGTGCTTGGCTGCCTAGAATTATGTCTCCTGAGTTATGTGTCAAAATGCTTAATCATGATGTTTATGCAGATCATTGCTTTTGGCAGGTGACACTACTATTTTGGATTAGGACATTGCCTAGTCTTTAAATGATCGTGAAGTATGATCAGCATATAGTCTCCTAATTGATTCATAGATTGCACCAATGGAGAAAAGCAGAAGCAAAAGTTGGGTTGGGAACATTTACCACAAGTTTGAGGCTGTGTGTCAGGAGGTTGATGAATTTGTAACTAAGGTATGTAAATGTGTTACTTTTTGGCCATTTACTACTTCCAATACTTCGGTATATCTGCTTTCTCTCTGGTTATTTTGTTTCCTTGGAATCTATATGTTTATAGGTTGTTGGAATGGACAGAACTTTGTAACTATCTTACAAGTAGTTCGGATTTTAATTTGACTTACTTCTTAAATATTAGGACACAGTTAAGTATGTTGAGAATCAGGTGCAAACTGTTAGTGCAAACATGAAAAAGTTTTACTCTGGTGTGGTGCCAGATTTTCTTATCCCAGTGGACAGTCATGTAAAAAAAGAAGCACAAGCTGTCAATGAGAAGCCAAAGCACGTCGTTGGCACTCATACTAGTTCAGTGGCCAACACTATGCAGAGCCCTATTCAAGAGAAATCATGTCAGAATCAGAATTCCCTTGAAAGTCATGCTGCTTCAACTTCAACTGAACTTGATGGTGTGGTAGCTTCTGAAGAAGTAGAAATTGATCTTTCTGTAGGAAATGAACGTGCCACTGCGATTTGTAAGAACTCATGTAAGGTTTCTAAAGAGAATATAACAAGGGAGGAAGCACTGGTAGTTGACGAACCAAGTACTTCGGAAGACAGAGTTTCATCTGAATCCTATTCTGATAAAGATTTAAAAGATACCATGTGCTATAGCTTTTCAGATGATGATAAGTGTTTTTCTGATGTATCAAGCTCTCAGATTATACAACAAGATGATATGGTCGGGGAGGAACAACCACTGGCTAAGGGATCAAGTTCATTTTCGGATAATTTGTCTACATCACAATTCACGGCCTCTATTAATGAAAAAATGTTTGATTGTTCTCCTGATGCTATCAACTGTATTTCTAATGTATCAAGTAGTCAAATGGTTTTGCAACGGAACATCACTAGGGAGGTGGAACCAGTCGCTGATCAATCAAATTCCTTTGGAGATATGGCTCTATCAAAGACATTATCATTTTCAATGGAGGAAAGTCAAGGAAATCTCACCATGACTAAGCTACAACGTCCAACTTTAGTTTATGATACAGAACTTAGGACCTTCCCAGGGGATGAGAGCATTTCCAATGCTTCAATAACTCTGACGAACTTGCAAGACAATATCATCAGTGAGGATCGACTTGCATCCAAGGAATCAAGTTCTGTCGAAGATAAAAGTTTGCCACAAACCCCAGCGTTTGCATCTGATATACCTCCTTCACGGAATGATGCAGGATTTGGGGTGTCCATTACCGTGAGTAAGAATTTTTCGGGTGATGTTACTTTTGTTTTTGAAGAGTCTAGTACGACCTTGGCATTAGAAGACGCTCCAAGCACATTTCAGTCATCTGAAATTGTACTTTCTCGAGTTATGGAGAACAAAAACATGGATGTTGACACTGGAATATCAAACTGTTCTCTGTTAGAAGAATCTTCAAGCCTGTCAACTTCCTCAATTGGAAACTGTATGCAGGAAGCAGAGTCTGATTTAAGTATCTCCACTGGCCACTCATCTGCCTTGTCTACTTCCTTAGCGAGTGCAAACAATGTCGTTTCTGTCATTCCAGCTCTCTCAAGTACTCCTTCATTGACAAATTTCGGTGGTAAGTGGATTCCTCTTTCAACCCTCTGGTGTAGTAGTAAGCGACAAAAATACTGTCCAATTTTTTGTTCTCTCTGTTTCTACTTCCCTTTTTCTTTCTGTTGTATCCATTGCTTCAATAGATTTCTCCTTTTGCAGAAGTAAATGCCTCCAGTTCTCACGAGTTGGTTGGAAATGGTAGGTCAGTTCAAAATGACCTCAAGTGTTGTCCAAGCCCTCAGCTGATATGTCCTGCAGAGATAGGTACTACATGGAGGAACTTTGTTTTTTTTTTTCTTTCTTTTCTTTGAAATTCATGTGTTTCTAACAAAGTCACAATTAAACCATGGCAATGTAGCCGAGATGATGATGCATGTATTAAACGATGAGAATAATGAGAAATGAGTGCAAACTTGGATTTTTGCTGCAATACATGCTTATTACGTAGTAGTTGATTGCCTGTGTGTGCTGCAGGGATGCTATAACATATCATTTTCCCGGAAGGAGAGTTCACAGTTTAATTGTGGGTTTGCAAATTTAAGCTCTATAATGCAGCATCATATGATCAAAATAAAAGTAATCAGTCCCAGATTTTCCTTGCTCTCCTCCCCTCCCATATAAAAAATAAAATGAAAAAGGAAATTGAGGGTGAAGGGATGATACTGACTCGAATGCTTTGTCTACTTTTTTTCAGTATACTGAAATGAATATTGTTGGATCAACTGTATCGCTTCAACTATAAAGACTACTGGAAGAATAAAAGGGTTGTGGGATTTCATCGGGTATATTGTTGTTGAAGAATAAAAGGGTTGTTCTTCTATAGAATTGACAGAAGATTTCTGGATGATATACCTTCTTTGGAAAGATCATACCAGTTGATCGCTACTTCATTTATGTTATATCCTCATCATTTCATAGAACGTGTAGTATTTCGAGATTTAATATCAGTATTTTGCCAAGTCTCCATGAATAAGGTTCGATCTGTTTCACGGAGATATAAATTATTTCTTTCTTTCTTTGGAAATGTAACAGTGAGGGGATTGATGCGGATCCATTAGAAAAAAATTGGCGGTTTATAGGTTGAGAGCAAATAACGTGGAATTATCATGGTCATATATACTACTTTCTTCAGATTGATGGCTTGCTTCTCAAATTTGAGCATCTGTATCTTTGCTTTTCATCTGAGATCTACTTGCTGCTTGATGTTTTTTTGCAGGATGTATGAATGATAGCTCCATTGATCTTCCGGGCATGGAAACAATTGATCTAACTGATAAGGAAATACCCAAGGAAAGTTGTGCCCTCATTGACTATAAATTACACCATCTCGTTTCTTCTAGGCCAAGAAAATATAAGTCGTACAAGGTAGCGTCTCTATTTGTAAGCTTCCCTTCTACTTCAAACCCTGAACACAATTAACGTTCAACTTTATCTGCCATGCTACAGGAATTGATACAGGAGGCATTTGCTCCTAGAAAGAGAAGAATAAAGGAATACGAGCAATTGGCTGTTTTGTATGCAGACGTGGATACTGAAACGAGCCAGCACGTTGAGCTCTCTCAATTACCTTCTCTTCCTTCACCATGTCTACACTCGATGGAATCGTCCACATGCAACATCTGTGAACCTGAGTGGGAGCTCCTGTAAATGAGCCTTTTTTCCTGTGAAAACAACCCCATGATAATAATTTCTGCTGAGAATTCTCTCTTTGTAAAGGTTCCGCGATAACGGTTAGCATAATTGAGCTAATCATTAGTCTTATTGTGAGATAAATGGTAGAAACTACATCTTATTTTTCCCTTAACAGGCTTGTCAAGGCTTATGAAAACAATTTTGGATAATATCATTCTGCTCAATTGCTATGAGCATTTTGATATCTTTTGTTCACTAGTGACATTGTCTCAGCATAAAGGTTTTGGAGACATGATCAAAGAGGCCAGCTGGTTTTGAGGATTATTTCTTGATTCTAAGCAATGTGCCCAGATTTCTAATGTCAATCTATATGTAGTGGTTATGTTTTGTTCTCCTCCTTTGTGTCAGTATACTACTACTACTGCTTCTACACACCCAGCGTAATCCTACAAGTGGAGTATGAGGAGGGTAAAAATACGCAAGCCTAACCCCTACCTTTGTGAGGTGGAGAGACTGTTTTTGATAGTGTCTTTTGATTCGACAGACAAGAAAAAAGATCAAAGCATGGTAGCAAGAAAAATATGACCAAGAAAGTATGTATGACAACAAAATATAAAGCAAGAAGCAACATGTAGTAATACACAAAGTGTGATGATACTCGACTACCAACCAATCTTTGATCTCCACCTTTCATATCTAGGGGCTTGTCTCTTGTTCTTAGAAGTACCATGTTGCTTTG
The DNA here is from genome assembly GCA_036250505.1 of Solanum acaule. NCBI lineage: Eukaryota > Viridiplantae > Streptophyta > Magnoliopsida > Solanales > Solanaceae > Solanum > Solanum acaule. Next base: position 5,904 of record JAJOOR010005325.1, on the reverse strand, counting down.
AAGTTTTTCAACAATACCTGTGTAATCAATTAAGATGATAATCAGCGTAAAACTAACTATAATTATGGAATTGAGACACAATTATTGTAGTTGCCAGCAAGAAAATTAAACAACACGAGAAAACCAATTTGATTATAACCCGAGAAATCAATAATTATTTATGATCACTGAACAATTTCTTGTTGAATTATGGGATTGAGATATAGTTATTGTAGTTGCCAGCAAGAAAATTAAACAACGCGAGAAAACCAATTTGGTTATAACCTGAGAAATTTCTTGTTGAATATTTGACAAATTCATACCATCTATTTCAAACAAGATTCATCCCCTGACATACGAACAATGGTCTTTAATCACATGTTTGAATTCAAGTTTTGCATACAGGATCCACTGCTAAGTTTCAAATTTAATCGAGATCTAATATGATAAAAGAAATAAGATGTCCTCGAAATCACAAATGAAAGTTTTGACAGGCTTTTTTTGTTGCCAATAAATAGTGCGCACACAGTAACACACCACAACTCCTAATTTATTTTCTCCGCCGTAGCTTTTACCTTTTCCTCATTTCTTTTGTATATTCCGAAATGAGGACCTCCATGTTGAAATCCATCGTCCGCCGGAGCTCCACTGCCGGAGCATCCTATGTATCCCGCCATGGATTCGCATCGGGATCCGCACCGGAGAGGAAAGTTGCAGTTTTGGGGGCAGCCGGAGGGATTGGACAGCCTTTATCTCTTCTAATGAAGCTCAACCCTTTAGTATCCAGCCTTTCACTCTACGATATCGCCGGCACGCCCGGTGTTGCCGCCGATGTTAGTCACATCAACACCAGATCTGAGGTTGTTTTCTACTCTCTCTCTCCCTTTCGTTTTCTGCCTATTTTTCGTCATTTGTATGAGCATTAGCTAAATTGGAACTAAGACGTAACTGGTAGGTTGATTGATTCTGTAAACATGCTTTTTGATCTCCTGAATCTCGAGCTCCGATCCGATTTACGTTACTCGATTTCACTAGTGAGTTCGAGTTTGTTGCGTACTTCATTCCACTATTTACTCTACTTTTCGAGTGTGTATCACATAAATATACATAGATTCGTGAATGAGTTACACAAGTACAAGGTTTTGTGCTGAAAACTAGGTGTTTATCAGCAATGAAGAGTTTAACACGAGACCATTTCTCTTTGCATCAGTAGCCTGTTTTAATTTCAAGATGATTTGATTACAATGTTGTTTGAGGTGTCCAGTAGTTAATGATTCGAAGCCCATCTACCTTTTGTGTCCTAAACCTATCTAAAAAGTGTTTGTGCCAGTTCGTGGTTCTCTTCCCTGCAATTCTGATCTGTAAATATATTTGTGGACTTTGCAGGTTGTCGGTTTTGCAGGAGAAGAGCAGCTAGGGAAGGCTCTGGAAGGAGCTGATATAGTTATCATTCCTGCTGGTGTGCCCCGAAAGCCTGGTATGACCCGAGATGATCTGTTCAACATTAATGCGGGTATTGTTAAATCTCTTTGCACGGCCATTGCTAAGTACTGCCCCAATGTGAGTAAACTTGTGTAATTATCTTTGTTTATGGGGGTTATATAGGAGATTCTAGAAAAAGTTTTTGATTTCTTCTCTCATCTGCTGCTTGTTCTGATCAACTTAAAGGCTCTGGTCAATATGATAAGCAACCCAGTGAATTCCACTGTCCCAATTGCTGCTGAGGTGTTTAAGAAGGCTGGAACTTATGATGAAAAGAAGCTCTTTGGAGTTACCATGCTTGATGTGGTTAGGGCCAAGACATTTTATGCTGGAAAAGCTAAAGTAAATGTTGCTGGTGCGTCCTTTTATCTAATTCTATGTTTGAATTGGTTTTGTTTCGCTTTACATTAAACAGTAAATTCATACAATGATGTCTGTCTACTTTACTTACTTTTTGCTTCGTTGTTCAGAGGTCAATCTTCCGGTAGTTGGTGGTCATGCTGGCATAACTATCCTCCCATTATTTTCTCAAGTAATTTTCTTTTCTTGTCCCTTGTTATAAAGTTTTTCTTTTTTAGTATGTATTGTTGTAAGAGTTTGGTTGAACTCTTTTTAGTATGTATTATTTAGGTTGTTATTGGTGATTTCCATATTGTGGCATTACTGAGTTTTGTTTTCATCACTAAATTTTGGATATAGGCCACTCCAAAGGCAAATCTGTCAAATGAGGAAATTGTTGCACTCACAAAGCGAACCCAAGATGGTGGCACAGAAGTCGTGGAGGCCAAGGCTGGAAAGGGTTCAGCCACCCTCTCAATGGCGTATGTTTCCACTTTTATGTTTTTCTTGATTTATTTATTTTTTTTCCTAAAAGATTTTCACTTCAATTGCAAGATTTTGTTATATCTGGGTACGAATACCTGCTTAAGCTGTGATGCTGCCCATAATCAAGTATTTAGGGATGTAGAGATGTGGAGAAACAAAAAAAAAACAGAATTTTTTTGGCTTTTACTGACCCAAACCACTTTAATTACTGGCCTTTCCTGTTTGCAAACTTGGTTCTAAGCAGTTAATTTTACGTCTGCAGCTATGCTGGGGCTATTTTTGCCGATGCTTGCTTGAAGGGTTTGAATGGAGTTCCCGATGTTGTTGAATGTGCTTTTGTGCAGTCCAATGTCACCGAGCTTCCCTTCTTTGCATCCAAGGTAATAATACTTTTCTTATCCTACAAAGACACTCGAGGTCATGTATACTACAGATGTGTTACTAAACTTTTTTCTTTGAACTGTCTGATTCATTTGGTCATTGCCCTCTTATCATGTGGGTATGAAAATTGCTTGATTGCGAGGTAAAAACAAATTATATAGTTCAAGTTTAGGTCCCAGAAACGGGATGGTCTGTTTAAGAATGAAAATTAAAATCTGGATGTGTTCAGAGATAGTTTTGACATCATGAGTCTTGATTATGCATGTGTCTCTTGTGGAATGGTGATGGGTAGCATTTCAACAGTGTAAATCGAATGTTTTAAGAACTACGTTGATAGCCTAGGTTATTATTTGTTCTTAGTCGCACATGCATCTGAATGTAGGTAGCTTGTTAAGTTCAGATCACGGGCTAAATTTGATACTTTCTGTTATCAACTAACTAATAGGTTCTTCACTGCACATGGTTTCTTTGGTCAAGCAAAATAATCACCATATGGTCACTCTTTTCGTAATGCTTGCATGATATTCTCGCTCAGTCTGTACTTTTACATGCCATACAATTTGATCTCTTACTGGTTTCAAATTCTGATTTGGTCACTCTGCTTTTTACCCTTGCAGGTGAGACTTGGGAAAAATGGAGTGGAGGAAGTCCTAGGGTTGGGTCCACTTAACGAGTATGAGAAGCAAGGACTTGAGGCTCTGAAGCCAGAGCTGCTCTCCTCCATTGAGAAGGGAATCAAGTTTGCCAAAGAGAACTAAAAACAAAATTATGGTCTAGTTTTCTAGAGTGACAGTTTTGGATTCTTTTGGGTCAATTGTGTTGTATCCTTTGCAAGTTTATTGCAGCCGGAGGCTTAGATTTAGCTCTTTTGATATAAACCCAACATTTCTACAAAATAATGTATGGCAAACTGGCGTCCATGACATTTGCCTTAGTGTGGAGGTGTTATTCTCACATGGATCGTTTTCCAATTATGGTTAGAAGCAGACAATTGATTTGAAATGAAGAATGTTCATGACCAATTACTGTATTGCAATTCATTAACCATTTTCTGTCGTTTTACTTTTGAATATGACAGGGGAGGGACCCAACTTGGAACTAAGCAGACTACAATGCAAGCACGAGAAGCAAATCATGGAACCAGGAGAAGCCCAACTTCACAAGCTAACAGTGCGTTTATAAGAGCTCAAAACACGCAAATACATCGAGAAAAATCTCCCATCAATGCTTAAGTTAATAACTTGCCGCCAGACAAGAATTGAGAAAATATGTACACCCTACTGTTATTTCCATTTAAATTCCTGATGGTGATATTACAATGCAATAAATACTCCCAAAGCAAACAAACAGTACACATCAGCCTATTATGCTCTTTGTACACCCAGGTTACAGCTGCAGGACCTTGCATGATCCTGCCAAATTGTTGACAATGATACTGAAAAAATAGATTTTTTCAGCACAAGATTTTAATTCAACAAACTGGTGTTAAATATCTCACACTACCACCATAACCACCTATGACGAGAAGAATGTGAGAGCCAACAGCTAACATGCTCCCAGAATCACTAGGACTTCCTCCCATACTTGAAGTTCTTGAAAGAAATTTATCATGCAAGAGCCACAAGACGTCTTTCAGATGAGTGTTTGAACAGGCGCCTGCTCCAATGCATTCATAATCAAAATTTCCTGCAAGAATTATAAAATAGACAAAGTTACACAACACTTTCTCATCATAGGCAAGAAACACCGTGACAACGGTAAAATAGAAGGCAAAGAATCATAGAATATAAAGAGCCTCAAACCAACGGAAATAAATCAAGAAATAGTCAATGAAATAACACTGTAACAGTTCCTCCACTGACTTCTTCCACATCATAATTACTCCGCCGCAGTTTAGCCATTAAATTCAAAGGGGAAAGAAGCATTACAAGCAAAAAAAGTAACAAAACTTCCCCTTCTTTCCACTATAAAATGGTGTCCCTAGGCGCATGAAACAAGCGGGGAGCCACAATAACAGAGTGGATAGAGGATACAAAGGAAAACAGCAGGAATTCTTAGTTATAGGGAGGGGAAACTTGCTGCACATGCTGCCCTGCTGGGTAGAGTAGTGTACCTAAGGAAACAGGGCTAGAAAATGGGTGTATCTGCTGCTGTTATATAACCTCTTTCTCAGAAAATGGATCAAGTGATATTCAACTTTCTCTGAAACTACTAAATAGTATTTATTTTTTCTCCTTAGGGAAGATCTGGCAGAAACACTATTAAATTAGACATATTCTTCCTTTTTAATTTCAATAAGCAATGTTCTAACTATACGCTACTCATGGACAACTAATGAAAATTGTGTAGGTACAGTGATTTTTCCCCTGTTCTTCCTTCTTTTTCGCGGAAAGATGGAGAGAGATCATCGCAGGGTTCTACAGAAAATTGAAATCCATCGACTTCCCTTGTAGATTAAGCTGAACATACTACAGTTCCAAAACCAAACATCTAGGTTGTAAAAGAGAAACACAAAGCAAGATCAATTTTATTAATGACTGGCCAATTTGTATGCAACTTGACTATTCCCCTGGGTACCTACCACCTACCACCTGCTCAAGACCAAGTAGTTCCTGCTGATTAAGGCTTAAGCAGATGGCAAAAAATCACTTGGCGCTTTTTGCATCTACTGTGATTCGAACCATAGTCTCCCATGATTTTATCACACTAGGCTACGCCCTTGGGTGTAATACAAAACAAGATTTTCAACAACAAAAAAAAGTGTGTTATCCTCATTGACCTTGTAGAATAATAAGGGGGATTACAAGGGAGCTCTGCACAATAGTAAATGGAGCAAGAGAGAAATGAATGTAGCCAGTGAGAATTCAATGTTGACGGTGTCTTCAGATGTAGATGACAGCAACCTATTACGAAGATGCCTCGTTGGCAGGTTTTGTGGAGAAGGAGATATGCCTATTCGAAATGAAGTGCGCAGATGGGCCCAACAAACGTGGAAAGGAGCTCATAATGTTCAGGTGTACGACATGAGTGGCTTCCTCTTCCTCTTCGAATTTCAGACCAGAAGAATGGCTGAACATGTTATCATGGGTGAATGGAAGAGACAAGGTCTGACTTTGAAGCTGGAATGGTGGTCTCCAACAGTAGGAGCCTTCCCAGATGAAAAAAGGTTTGATTGGTTTTGGATTAGGGTTTTAGGGCTACCATTGCAGCTCTGGAACAACAAGGTGATGGAAAAGA
>JAJOOR010005324.1:0-58908 GCA_036250505.1 Solanum acaule | reverse complement strand
ACAACCCCCCCCCCCCCCTCCCTCCACACCAACTGCAATGAAGAACCCCTTCACTAGTAGCTCATAAATTTTTGAAATAATGCACATTTCATAACACAAAAACCACTATGGCAACCACCAGACACATATTACGGTCTACGGACTCACTAAAGTCTTAGAACCTCTCAATGGAGGCCTATATCACTAGCTCACCTTCCAACAAACAGTGACACAATAAACAACACATAACGCCAAATTACATTATGAGGTATTATTTTTAAAGCCTCCTCACCTTAAGCTCCTAATGACTCATTTCACTACGTGATCTCTAATAGGGGTACTATGACCCTACTTAGCCATAACGATTGGATGGTTGATTATACATTTTTGTGATAGAATAAAGACGATCGTGTAAGGTATTGTGGGTTAAGGCTATTGGTGGACTAGATCGGGAATTTTGGCCTAATTTGGACTTTGACGCCAATTGTTTGGCAGATGATTTTTTTATTTTTATTTTTGGCTGAGTCTGAAATTGGAGTTTCATTTTTAAATTGTTCAAAAGGACTTGGTCCCTTAATTGAATTTAAGAAGAAAGGGACCTGGTCCCTTGGATTTCACACATTTTATATTTAATGAAAAGTTGGTAAAATTGGAAATGAGATAAAATATATATTTAATTTATTGTCAAGCATTCTTAATTTTGACAATGTAAAATAATTATTTGATATAAAAATCTAATATTTTGAAATAAAAGACGGACTATGTATGTAATTTAATTGATTTTAGAGGAAACAAAGTGCAAACTTAATTTAAACATTATTTTTGGACAAAATAATTTTTCAAATGGTTATTAACAGTAAAAATTATATAAATTTGTATATATGAGATACAAAAGTATATTTATTATTGAAAAATGAAAAAATTGCCTTGAAAACGGTTTTGAAATATTTTGAAATTTGTAAAATAATTATTTCAAATAGTCTAAAATTGAAGAAGCTCAAAAATCAATTAAATTGTGAAGGGCTGAAATTGGATGTTAACAACGACCCTTATTTGAAATGTATAGAAAAAAAATAATTATAAATTTAAAAGAAACTAATATTTTATCTTTTATGAAATAATTACAGGTTGAATTAAATTGTACTTATAATGCAAAACAACCTTAGACTTTTGAAAATATAATTAAAAAAGGAATAACTTGGCGCACAAAACATCCAACGTTGATAAGGTTGAGGGAGGGTCACACCCCAAGGAGTCTGATATAGACAGTCTACCCATTATTGTCTATTTCCACTAATTTTTATGAGACTTTCTTAGTTTGGTGGCACAACAATTTCTTAATGACCAATTACAAATAAATAATGCATTTCCCATTTGTAATATGATATCAATTTTATTTATGCCAAAAAAGCCAATAATGAATCACAATACAATTTCACTAAGTGCTAATTTTTAAGACGAATAAGTAATAACTTATACTGTGTTCTAATCTACTATACAACTTTATATTATAATGCATCTTCATAATGCTAGTATTTATATTAAATGTTAATCCGTTAATAGCGTAGTAATACAAATTTTGTAATAATTTAATGAAATTTATATAATGCACACATTTAAGTGCTTGTATAAAAACGAACGATTTTTTAACCTTTCAACTAAAAGTTATTTTTATAACACTTTTGTTCTATGAAGCAAGTGTTAGAACAATCTAAAGAAAGAACTAATCAATTGGTTCATACTCTTAAACATTATCATTTATCAATTTAAAATTTAAATTTTTCTTTTAAATTTTTTATATTTGTACACAAACACATTTTAAAAATATTATTTATGCTATTTCTAAAAGTTTGTTCTAATTTTATAATTTGAGAGACGTGTGAGATGCATATACTAGACTAGTTAATTAAAAATGGGGGAGGCCAACATATTCTATATTTATAATTATGAATCTTATTTTTATATATATATATGAAATATGAAAAAACAGCTCCCTTAAAATTGCCTTTATTAGAGATTTATACTGTGCTCAGGTAAAATATATTTATTTTTTGAATGAAAATTGGTGGTTATAATTTAATCTCATTTATACAAGAAAAAGTTTCCAAAATAGTGGTAATGGTTATAGCGCGTTTGCTCCAATCACCTTAGCATTTATTGGATTTGCTCTTCTCAAAATCAGAATTTACTCTTAATTTATTCTGTTTCTTCCAATTTACGACACAAAGTTTTCTTTTTATTTTATCGATAATAAGATGTACAAATATATACGATTTATTCTAAATTATAAGTTTTAAAAGTCTTTTTTCCCCTTAAATTTCATGTTTATAATAAAAAATTATCACATAAAATGAAATGGAGGCAATACATTTTATACAACCCTCCTTTCCTTTTTTGTTTCTTCAAGAAAAAATTAGTCACTTTTAAACATATAAATCTAGTTAATCTTAAATTTCTACTGTACCTTTAATTATATATTATATTTCTATATATTAGAAGAGAGAGTTTGAGACAGTTTCAACATGTCAGCTTGGTGACATTAGATGAAAGTGTAAGGTTATAATAGTATTTTCCTAGATCAATTTGCTTTAAAGGAATTGTGTTTTCTGCTTTATTCTTTAGACCACATCAACATGTCCATAAAAGATTCATCATTTTCTGTTAAATTACAATGGATGTCATTCACTCAAATATCTTAAATGTGATTGGGACCCATTGACCTACACTTGTGGAGTTGTGTCGGTCAGTGTTCCCTCAACTTTTGCCTTATTTATTTTTTCTAATAAAACACTTTAGCCATTTTATTTATGAAATGTCCATTGATGAGTTTGAAATATTTTTCTGAAGTATTATATTACATTAAAAAAGTTACGAATATTAAAAATTTAATAAATGGTCTTATATGATTTATGATATGTTAATTACAAATATTGTACGATAAAAATAATAATAAAATATCAAAAAGTAAAATAGAGAGTACGAATAGTAATTCTTCAATTATCTCTACAAATGATGAATAGAGAATTAATTAAGAAAGTATTCTTTATTTTACTCTCCAAATATAGAGAATATAGAGTAAAATAAAGGTGGAACGGAGATAGTTTTATAGGTTTTTTGTTTCCAAGATATTCATAATTGATAAATATGATCTTTAAAATCAATTATGATTAAATATAAATAATAAATTTCAGAAAAAATTAAAAAATATCATATAAAATAAAATGAAAAATTCGATAGACTCCTTACGCTTCGGAAATAATTTATTGTGATTGAAAAACATCCTCTTCTACTATATTATAATTTTAGATAATTGAGATTTATTGATTAGAATATCAATAGTATATAGAATTTATAAAAATAAATTATGCATAATTTTATCCTAATATTTTGTATATAAATATAATGTTTGGCCCGTGCTTATACGGGCCATTTTTACTAGTATATTTTACAGAAGACAGTGTAACATCATCATAATTAAGGTGACTTAGGTAGTTAGTAGGTGACCATCAAACTCGTAGCTTCATTGACACGTACTTCAGAAAATAGTAACTTCTTCAACTTATATGGTCCAATGTTTTTAATTTTCGGCCAAGTACTAACTAGTGTCTAATTATTAATATAGCCCTAACCAACTATTGCCCCACAAAGAAAAAAATTAAATCTAGATACTACTACTATATTTATGTCACAATAATTTAGTTCTTTTTTAACCTTATAAAAGCTAACCACTTATTTTTCTTTCAAGACAACATACACACAAATTGAAATAATGGGTACCCTCAACATCAACCATGAACTTGATGACCAAATTTTCAATACCATAAACCCTTTAGACCCCGAAGAATTTAGAAGGCAAGGTCATAAAATTGTGAATTTCCTAGCTGATTACTATCAAAATATTGAACAATATCCTGTTTGTAGTCAAGTAAATCCAGGGTATCTCCAAAAAATTGTACCAAATTCCGCACCTAATAACCCCGAGTCACTCGAAAAAATTCTTAAGGATGTCAAAAGGGATATTATTCCAGGGCTAACACATTGGCAAAGTCCTAATTTTTTCGCGTATTTTCCATCTTCAGGAAGTACTGCTGGATTCCTAGGTGAGATGTTAAGTGTTGGATTTAATGTTGTAGGGTTTAATTGGATATCATCCCCTGCTGCTACTGAACTTGAAAGTATTGTGATGGATTGGTTTGGGAAAATGTTAAATCTTCCCAATTGTTTTTTGTTCGCGAGTGGTGGTGGAGGTGTACTACAAGGTACAACTTGTGAAGCCATGTTGTGTACTATAGTCGCGGCTAGAGATCAAATGTTGCGAAAAATAAGTAGAGAGAATTTTGGCAAATTAGTGGTATATGCATCTGATCAAACACATTTTTCACTTAAGAAGGCTGCCCACATTGCTGGGATAGACCCTGGAAATTTCCGAGTTATCCCAACAATAAAGGCTAATGAGTACACCTTGTGTCCAAAATCACTACGTTTAGCAATTTTGAATGACCTTAAAGAAGGAAATGTTCCTTTATTCTTATGTGCGACAATTGGGACAACTTCAACAACTTCTGTTGATCCATTGCGACCACTCTGTGAAATTGCTAAGGAGTTTGAGATTTGGGTACATGTAGATGCAGCTTATGCAGGAAGTGCTTGTATTTGCCCTGAATTTCAGGTCTTTCTTGATGGTGTCGAAAATGCAAATTCTTTTAGTCTCAATGCGCACAAATGGTTCTTTTCCACTTTGGATTGTTGTTGCCTTTGGGTTAAGGATCCAAGTGCACTTACAAACGCATTATCAACTAATCCTGAATGTTTGAGAAACAAGGCTACAGAGTTAAATCAAGTGATTGATTATAAGGATTGGCAAATTGCATTGAGTAGGAGGTTTAGAGCATTGAAGTTATGGTTAGTTTTGAGAAGTTATGGGGTAACTAATCTTAGAAACTCGATAAGAAGTCATGTGAACATGGCTAAACATTTTGAAGGACTTATAGCTATGGACAAAAGGTTTGAAATCTTTGTCCCTAGAAAGTTTGCTATGGTGTGTTTTAGGATCTCCCCATTAGTACTAAGTCAAGTTTCAACCAAATTTGATGATGAGAAAGAAGTGAACATGTTTAACACTAAGTTGGTGGAGTCTATTAATTCATGTGGCAAACTCTATTTGACTCATGGAGTTGTTGGAGGCACTTATATTATTAGATTTGCAATTGGTGCTTCTCTTACACATTATAGGCATGTTGACATAGCTTGGAAAGTTATACAAGACCATGCCAATGCCCTGCTAAATCAAGGCTATGTTTAGTTTCTTTTAGGATTTGAATTATATATATACTGAAAGATTTTTATACGGTCGACATTTAGTTATTTATTCAAAAACTAGGAGAACCTTAGTAGGTTAGTTAGTTGACTATCTGAATTGTTATCTTGTTCATGAAAGTTCAATTTCTCACCTTGTAGTCCTCGTTTCCAATTCTCCTTGCCCTATCCAATTTAAGAGGAAAATCTTTTATTAAAAAACTAGGATGAACTTTCACATTTTTATTTTTATTTAAGATTTCAATGAAGAAAATAAATGTTGGTTGAGTTTTGAGGCAGCGATATTGCAACATTACGTGTAATATATATCTTGTACTATTGCATTTACATAAAGAAATAAGTTTTACAAAAATTAAGCACTATGATTAGCTACTTTAACATATGAATTTAATTTATATGTGCTGTTAGTGTAGATATCCTTTCTAAGATATTAGTGCTGGAAAAATTCATGGCATACCTCAAAAAGAGGAAGAAATATTTAGCTATATTTTGAACAATATTTCTTCTAATACTAATTAACAATTCTAACAATGGTAACCAATCATTATGTCACGATCTTGACCCGCCGTGAGTGGCACCCACACTTAACTCTTCAGTGGGAGAACTAACTACCAACCCTTAACTTAAAAATCAAATCATTCTTAAGAAATAAGTCATTACATTAAACACTATGAAAATCATTTTAAACAATTAGAAGATCCAGTTCCCATAAACTCGTCCAATCAACAAACATTTGCGGAAATTAACCTCCCTAGAATCTGCAAGTCGTTGTACCAAAACATTTAACAAGCCTAGAATAGGGGATGTGTCACGACCCAAGACTGCCCCTAGACACGCGTCACGATGCTTAGAGCCACAAGTGACCCTAAGCTATTCTCATGACATGACATGACTTTGAGATTAACAAAATCAACCGAAAACTAAAATACACATGCGGAAGCTAAAACTAAATTAATATCTGGATAGAACCTATAATCTCAATATAGACAAAATCTGAAGGACAACATAGCATGGAAGAATTTAATTGTTTGTCTGAAAGCCTCTACTAACATGGGTTGTTAAGACAAACCCCTAACTAACTCTAACATGTCTGAAAACTGAAAGTAATGACCGAAAGGAAATCACAAGTGATATCCTTGTGGAGATTAGGACTCACCAACACTGTTGCTAGTTGATCAGAGCTAGTACTTACCACGGGCTGTATAATAAGCGTCAGAACCTACATTATCAAATAATATAGGTAGAAAGTATGCGGTTGGTACTACAAATGTACCGAGTATGAGGAAATGTATAAAATATGATATTCGTATATGATAAGTCTGTAAAACATGTTAATGCAATGATCAAGTGTATAATAATGAAAACTAATTTAAATTGAACTGATATATCTGAAATACATGATCAATGCAATATTTGAAAATCTGACTGTGGGACATACTAAAACCGACATAAACCATGTGAATTACTACATTGAGTCCATCAACTGCTTTCACACTGAAAAAAGAGTATCCAACTTGCCAAGGTAAGGACCATGGTATTTGAGCTAAGGTGGATCTACTAGCTAATGTTGAATAGATATATCCTAATTGTGACACATAGTTATAGGGCTTAGAGATTGCTACTAAAGGTCCAAAGACACTACACGAAAACCATCATTGCAAAAGTCCACTCGATGCTAAGTATACTTCCAATAAAAATATGTATTAAATCTGAAAAAGTAATAATATGTACTGTTGAATCATACTGATAATATGATAACATACTGAGTAGCTCATAAGTCATGATAACTGAACGTAATATGAAAGATACTTTAATTGAAAATATCTAAATCATGATATTTGTGTATACTAAGACATACTTTATTCGAAAGCATTATGATTCATGAAAATCTCATGATCTGAGACATGAATATGAAAATAATATAATTATGATCATGAAAAATACTTGCATGTTAATGGATTCATGAAAACATCATTGAAAACATGAAATTATAATCAATTCATGCAATTTAAGATCAATCTTGAAGAAGAAACCGAAATTCAATAAGAACTCAAGAAGATCATATAAACCATAGTTTTGGGGAAATCATAGGTCAAAGAAATTGAGATTTCTTTGGAACTCGATAGGTGAAAAGAGATCTATTGATGAAGTTCCCACATATCTTGAATGAAATCCTAGCTTGATTCTTCAATGGAAGCGTGAAATATTGGAACCCTAGCTTGCTTGAGGAAGAAGACTTGAGAGAGAAGAAACTTTGATTTGGGAGAATTAGGAGAATGGGAGACTAGAGTCTTTAGGAATTAGTAAAACTCACTTAGACTAGGTCAAAACGACAAAATATAGGAATTAAAAGAGTGAAAAAAATACCAATTTAACCCTGATTTAAAATTGACGGAGCACATTTATGGAAGCCTTGCACGGACCGTACAACCCTTTACGGTCTGCAAAGGTGCTCGCGAACGGGAAGAGTTTCTGAATTCTGAGGGCCAATTTTCACGGGATCCTCTACAGGCCGTATAACACTCCACGGGTCGGACAAGTCCATGTGAAGGACAATATTTTTGAGTTCTAGGGTTTGTTTTTAGGACCAGTGCACGGTCCGTGAATTCTCTAGTGAAACTCACCTCCAAAATTTATAATTTATGAGTTCCGATTTACGAAGCCCTTCATAGCCTGTAGTTCCTTTCATAGTCCGTGAATGGGTCCGTGCAAACCCTTATTTTTGCAACATTTTAGTTTTTTTTTTTATTTCTAAGGTCTTATACGGGTTTAGAAACTTTTAGGGTGTTACAAGATGAAACCCCAAAATAAGAAAATAAAACATAAGTCTAGAATATTCGAGTCTGAACAAATGTACTAAGAAATAATGACAAATCAATAGCACTCAGAGGAAATAACTCAACCTTAGATTCGAATAACAAATGTCTCACAGTTGAGATTGCGAAACAACCGCCTGAATATATCCATTACTCAATAAGTAAGAGAAAGTGCAATATCAGTAAACAATCATAGTGTATCGATAGTATCATAAGTTAATTCTAGTATATGAAATATAAACAGGCAATCACAACTCAATAAACACATAATACATAATTACAACATAAGTACAACATAGCAGGACTCTCGGTCCTTACCCTGAATTGATATACATAACATCATGAATCAACAAAATGTAACAAATAGTGTGGTTCTCTTATGCAACTCACATGTCACGCCCCGAGCCTACACCCCGGACGTGGCTGGCACTCGAGAACCATTGTTGGCCCCAAGCGAACCCTTAAACGGCTTACTTACTCGGCAGAAGACTTACTCAAGATAAAATACTTTGAAAAAAAAAACTAAACTGCTCAATAAATAACTTAGAATGTAATAAATAACATTCACTGCCAAAGTGGCATCTCAAGTCTCAACTTAACTAAAAAGGGGAAAGTAAAGACTCATGAACTAATATCACTAACTCTGTCTATGAAGCCTCTGAACAACTGAGATGGACGTTGGGACAAGACCCACGACATCCTAATGAACTAAAATATTGAAAGCAATAAAAGGATCCTCTGGAAAGCTAGGAGGCTCAACAACTGACTCTGAGTGCTCAACTGGTTCAACGAGGCGCTGGATGCTGATCCTGATTACGTGCGTCTGCATCATAATAAGATACAGGCCAACTGTCATCAGTACATTGAATGTACGAGTATGCGAGTTGGAATGCTAAACATAACTTAAGCTTGAAAAGAATCTGAAAGAAACACTTACCTTGACTTTACTCAACTCCTAAATAACTTAACTCAATATAAAACAATAAAACACATGCAATATATAGAAATCCTTTAAAATAGTAGAAAACAACTTAGTTCGTTAAAGAAAATGCAATAACAAACTCAACTTTACTCGTATAATAAAGTAATATAGTTTCTGTGGGAGTTTCTCTAACCGACAACCACCACTCTGAGCCTAAGTAGTAATACAACGTCTTGCCCACGCTGCCAGAACTGTCCTATACTTTGCCGTCATATAAAACGCCTTAACTAAGTGGATCCACTAGTCTATGATAAAAACATCTTAAGGAGTCATCTAAAAAGTATGATCCTTTACTATCCATGATGGCTACATGGTTTATGGAGACGTGAGTTATCTGAACTCAAACTCGTCCCCATATCGGTGCTCAATACTACTCCCAAAATATACTTAATTGATATGTTTGTAAAAACAAAACTCTTCTTTGGTTTGAGATAATTACTCAAAAACTTAGCTTAAAAGCTCTTTTGGAAATCTCAATTTCCTTTCTTGCTCAAATGTGAAAACATTTTAAATCTTGGGAATACTTAGTTCCCGTAATATCTTTGAAGAATGAACTTTACTCTTACTCTTTACTGAAAACTAGCTCAAAAGCTCTTTTGGAAATCAAGGTTTCCTTTCTTCTTTAAATGTGAAAACATTTACTCTTTGGGAATACATAGTCCCGATATACTCTTTTGAGGAAATGAACTTCAAACTTTACTCTTTACTCAACTCAAAACTCAAGTCTTAAAACAAAGTTAAAACATTTGTAAAAGACTTTTGGAGAACTTTATGAACTTCTCTTAACTTGACTCTTGACTTCTCTTGACTTGACTCTTAACTTTCCTTGAATTGAATTATGGATTCAAGGATTGTGATTTGTGATAGGAAATAACTCATGATGTTTATGAATGATTTTAGATAGCTAAACATGAGAAATTATCAAGAAATCACTGCCTGGAAACTAGTCCGTGATGCGGAGGTGTATTTAAATTTTTTGTCGCAAAAATAATTTTTGAGGCAGAACGGTCCGTGACCGCTCTGCTCTGTGAAGAGATTTTTCTCAAATCTAAGGAGCAGGTCCGCGACGAGGCCCCACTGCCCAAATTTGCCCGACTTTTTCCTTATTTCATTTTCCAGTTCCAATCCACCTAAACTTGACTATTCTTCTCAATTTTTCTTTAGATTCAGATACCCAACATATGTACCTATGAACCTAACTCAAAACAACTCTAAAAATCGACGTAAAGATCTCAGAAACTTCTCAATTCATCCCAATTCAAGAACGAAAAACAAATTCAATAACACCATTCAAGATTCATCAACTTTTAACTTTCTAGAACGAACTTCGCTGAAATAAACGTGATTGGCACGAGGTTGAATGAACCCAACGCTATGAAAGTCACATACTTCTTTAGGGATCAACCCTTGTCTAAATCCACAAGCTAAACCTTCAAGAACGACGAACTTTGCTCTTTTTCCTCTTTTCTCCTATTGCGTTCTTTCTCCAAAAACCCTAACATAAATTTCCAGTTGTCTAAACTGAACCAATTCAGTTTAGACCCCAATTTAATTGCTAAAAACGAATTAACTTAATTGGGTATGAAAAAGACCATAATGCCCTTCAATAATCCAGATTAGACTTTCCTTATTCGAACAATCAAACTTCAAATGAGCATATCTCACTCATACGAACTTGGAATCGCGCAAACTCGGCGGCGTTGGAAAGATTATTCCAAGATCTTTCCTACGATGTCTAGAAACACACCTAAATCATCCCGAGTTAAGAGTTATGGTGGTTTGAAGTTGACCAAAAACTCAACTTAACACACTTAACAAATTTTTGAGATTTTTATATTCTTTCCAAAAATGACTATTTCCAAATTTTAACTTCTTTCTAGCTCTTTCAAATAGAGAGATGTTACAATATCTTCCCCTTGGGAACATTCGTCCTCAAATGAGATTACTCTTACCAGGCTAAGGGTGTAATATGTAACATTCAGCTCAAACACCCAACAAGCAATGCAATTATAACACGCTAACTTATAAATAAAGAGTACTAAGAGGAGAATTAGTACCTTGGTCTCGAATTTCTCCGATTTTAAAAAGATTTGGATATCTCTTTTTCATATCTTCCTCAGCTTCCCAAGTAGCTCCCTCAACAAACTGGTTCCTCCAAAGAACTTTGTCTGATGCTACTTCCTTAGTCCTCAACTTGCGAACTTGGCGATCTAGAATCTGAACCGAAATCTGTTCATAAGATAAGCTATTCTTGATACCAATATCTTCGGTTGGTATTATAA
Source organism: Solanum acaule (assembly GCA_036250505.1). NCBI lineage: Eukaryota > Viridiplantae > Streptophyta > Magnoliopsida > Solanales > Solanaceae > Solanum > Solanum acaule. Next base: position 47,533 of record JAJOOR010005324.1, on the reverse strand, counting down.
GTGAAGGATCTTTCATGCACTTCTTCAACATGGAAATACAAAATACCGGATGAACCGCTGCTATCTCTTGTGGTAGCTTTAACTCATAAGCTACATTGCCAATCCCCTTGGATATTCTGTAAGGCCAATATACCGGAGACTAAGCTTCCCCTTCTTACCAAATCTCATAACACCCTTCATGGGTGAAACTTTCAAGTAAACTCAATCATCTACTTCAAACTCTAACTCCTTCCTCCTACTATCAGTGTAGGATTTCTAACGACTCTGCGCTGTTCTCAATCTCTCTTGAATAACTTTTACTTTCTCCATAGCTTGACGAACTAAGTCTGGTCCTATTAACCCAGCTTCACCAACTTCAAACCATCCAATAGGAGATCTGCATCTTCTCCCATAAAGAGCTTCATAAGGAGCCATCTGGATGCTATAATGGTAACTATTATTGTAAGCAACTCAATGAGAGGTAGGTGATCATCCCAATTACCCTTGAAATCAATCACACAATCTACCTTGATACCTCAAAACACTATCTCCCCCTTGTTCAAAAGACATTACTTTTTGCTTATGAACACTTGCCTTTAATTCAAGCAATAAAGGATCTTGGTCTTGCTTATATTTTACTTCTGACACTAATGATGATTCAGCCTCATTCATCACAACTACTCCTCCTTCTGTGGATTCCATTAGTCGAATTACTAGCCTTGCAAGTCTATGCACCTTTTTTGCCAACTCTTTCTTATCCTCCTCAAAATGGGCAGTACTACCCACAGATAATCTACTCAAGGCATCAGCAACAACATTAGCCTTACCTGGGTGATAAAGAATATTCATGTCATAATCTTTGTGTAACTCTAGCCACCTTCTCTGTCTGAGATTAAACTCTTTCTGACTAAACACATATTAAAGACTCTTGTGATCGGTGAACACATCCACATGAACACCATAAAGATAATGGTGCCATATTTTCAAAGCAAATACTACGGCAGCTAACTCTAGATCGTGGGTTGGGTAATTCTTCTCATGAACTTTCAACTGTCTGGAGGCATAAGCTATAACTTTGCCATTCTGCATTAACACACAACCCAAACCAACTCTAGACGCATAACAATATACAACAAAACCTTGCTTACCTTCTGGTAAGGTCAACACTGGGGCAGTAGTCAACCTCTTTTTCAATTCCTGAAAGCTTTTCTCACAAACTTCAGACTATTGAAGCTTCAATGTTTTCTAAGTCAACTTGGTCAAATGAGACGAAATAGACGAGAACCCTTCGACGAACCTTCTATAATAACCAGCCAAACCCAAGAAACTCCTAATATAAGTTGGAGATGTGGGTCTAGGCCAATTCTGCACTGCCTCTATCTTCTGGGTATCAACTCTAATTCCATCACCGGAAACTATGTGGCTCAAGAATGCTACAGACTCAAGCCAAAACTCACATTTAGAGAACTTAGCATATAACTCGTTATCTTTCAAAGTCTGAAGAATTAATCTGAGATGACTAGCATGATCTTTCTCATTCCTCGAATAAATTAGTATGTCATCAATGAACACGATAACAAACATATCTAAATAAGGCTTGAATATTCTATTCATAAGGTCTATGAACGCTGTAGGTGCATTAGTTAAATCGAACGACATGACCAGAAACTCATAATGACCATAACATGTCCTGAATGATGTCTTGGGAATATCACACTCCCTTACTTTCAACTAATAGTAGCCAGATCTGAGGTCTATCTTAGAAAAACAAGAAGCACCCTAAAGCTGATCGGAAAGATCACCAATTCTCGGAAGAGGATACTTGTTCTTGATGGTAACCTTGTTCAACTAACGGTAATCTATATACATCCTAAGGGAACCATCTTTCTTTCTCACAAATAAGATCGGAGTGCCCCGATGTGAGACACTTGGTCGAATAAAGCCCTTATCTATGAGATCTTTCAACTTCTCTTTAAGCTCTTTCAACACTGCTGACGTCATTCTATATGGCGGAATAGAGATAGGACGAGTATCTAGAAGAATGTCTATGCTGAATTCTATTTCTCTCTCAGGAGGAACTCCGGGTAGATCATCTGGAAAGACTTCTGGAAACTCTTTTACTACCGAAATTGACTGAATAAGAGGTATCTCAACACTAGAGTCATTAACTTGGACTAAGTGATAGATACACCCCTTGGAAACTAACTTTCTCGCCTTAAGGTACGAAATAAAACGACCCTTAGGCACTGCTGAACTGCTCTTCAACTCTATAACTAACTGGAACTTGACTACTCAAGTTCTACAATCTATTGATGCATAACAGACATGAAGCCAGTCCATACCTAGAGTGACATCAAAATCTACCATGTCTAACTCAACTAAATCAACCATGGTACTCTTGTGATTGATGGGAACGGAACAATCACGATAAACTATTTCTTCTAGAATAGACTCACCATCAGGTGTAGAAATACTGAAGGCCCAAGAAATTGCTCAGAAAAAACATCAAAATTGTAGACTTGGATCATACCAGTGACAACATCTGGCGAATCCTCTTGCTTTTAGCGACTAGTAATAGCATATATACGGTTTCCTTCTCCGCCTACCCCTGAAGTAGCTCATCTAGATGCAGCTCTATTTGGTGGAGCAACTGATGAAGATTGGGCTCTATTGCCCCTATTACCATTACTCTGTTTGCTCTTAGGACACTCTCTCATAAAATGACCATTCTGGCCACACTTGAAAGCAACTAGTGGAGTCATCACGACACATCTATGAGTGGTTCCTACCACACTTAGCACATGCATAAATCTTAGTACCCTCTTGTGCCATACTACCTTGCGATATGTAGCTCTAGCTTTGAAATTTTAGGAATTCTGACCATTGTACTCACTTTTGTTCTTTGGTGCAGGTGCACTAGCAGATGATGGAGTATGTCCCTTCTGCTTATGTTGGAAAGAAGATCGGTTCGCATTACTCTTTTTCTGCCCGGACTCATTTCCTGATGTCTTAGCCCTCTTATTCTTAAACTTTCGCTATCCCTCAGCTTGTTCTCCTCAACTTGTCGCACATGGATCATCAGCCTTGCTATGCCCATGTCACCTATTAGCATTGTTGTCTTACTTTCCTTATTTGACAGACGAGAAACGAATAAACTTATCCTTCTCCTTATGTCCGCAACCATCTTTTTGACTCTCTTAACTCACGAGGAAAGAAGTTTCCCATGGAAGCACTCTTAAAACAGTCCAACTCACAATCAGTTACGTGCAAGCACGAGTTAGAAAGAAACTCTTTAGAGATGAACTCTATCGCACAAAATAAGTAAGAAAGAAATGAGATAGTTCCTAAATGTTGCAGCCTCTTAATTATAGATGTCGTGTGCTTCACACCAATAAGTAGGACTCTACAAACACGACTTCATAGACTCCCTAGGACTCTTGATTTTTGGGCTCTGATACCAAGTTTTTCACGCCACGAGCCTACACCCCGGACGTGGCTGACACTCGAGAACTATTGCTGGCCCCAAGCGAACCCTTGGCTTGGTTTACTTACTCAGCGGAAGACTTACTCATGATAAAATACTTTGAAAAGAAAAACTAAATTGCTCAATAAATAACTTAGAATGTAATAAATAGCATGCACTGCCAAAGTGGCACGTCAAGTCTCAACTTAACTGAAAAAGGGAAAGTAAAGACTCATGAACTAACATCACTAACTCTGTTTATGAAGTTTATAAACAATTGAGATGGACGTCGGGACAAGACCTACGACATCCTAATGAACTAAAATACTGTATGCAATAAAAGGATCCTCTCGAAAGCTAGGAGGCTCACCAACTGACTCTGAGTGCTCAACTGGATCAACAAGGCGCTGGATGCTGATCCTGATTACCTGCGTCTACATCATAATAAGATGCAGGCCAACTGGCATATGTACATTGAATATACGAGTATGCGAGTTGGAATGCTAAACATAACTTAAGCTTGAAAAGAATCTGAAAGAAACAATTACCTTAACTTTACTCAACTCCTGAAAAACTTACCTCAATATAAAGCAATAAAACACATGTAATATATAGAAAGCCTTTAAAACAGTAGAAAACAACTTAGTTCGTTAATGAAAATGCAATAACAAACTCAACTTTACTCATATAATAAAGTAATATAGTTTCTGTGGGAGTTTCTCTAACCGACAACCACCACTCTGAGCCTAAGTGGTGATACAACGTCTTGCCCACGCTGCCAGAACTATCCTATACTTTGTCATCATATAGAACGCCTTAACTAAGTGGATCCTCTAGTATATGCTAAAAGCATCTAAAGGAGTCGTCTAAAAAGTATGATCATTTACTACTCATGATGGCTACATGGTTTATGGAGACGTGAGTTATCTGAACTCAAACTCGTCCCTATATCGGTGCTTAATACTACTCCCAAAATATACTTAGCTTATATGTTTGTAAAAACAAAACTCTTTCTTTGGTTTGAGATAATTACTCAAAAACTTAGCTTAAAAGTTATTTTGGAAATCTCAGTTTCCTTTCTTGCTCAAATGTGAAAACATTTTAACTCTTGGGAATACTTAGTTCTCGTAATATCTTTGAAGAATGAACTTTACTCTTACTTTTTACTTAAAACTAGCTCAAAAGCTCTTTTGGAAATCAAGGTTTCCTTTCTTCTTTAAATGTGAAAACATTTACTCTTTGGGAATACATAGTCCCGATATACTCTTTTGAAGAAATGAACTTCAAACTTTACTCTTTACTCAACTCAAAACTCAAGTCTTAAAACAAAGTTAAAACATTTGTAAAAGAATTTTAGAAAACTTTATGAACTTCTCTTAACTTGACTCTTGACTTCTCTTGACTTGACTCTTAACTTCTCTCGACTTGACTCTTAACTTTCCTTGAATTGAATTATGGATTCAAGGATTGTGATTTGTGATAGGAAAGATCTCATGATGTTTAGGAATTAGTTTAGATAGCTAAACATGAGAAATGATCAAGAAATCACTGCCTGGAAACTAGTCCGCGATGCAGAGGTGTATTTAAATTTTTGGTCGCAAAAATAATTTGTGAGGCAGAACGGTCTGTGACCGCTCCGCTCTGTGAAGAGATTTTTCTCAAATCTGAGGAGCAGGTCTGAGACGCGGCCCCATTCCCCATATTCGCCTGACTTTTTCCTTCTTTCGTTTTCGAGTCCCAATCTACCTAAACTCAACTATTATTCTCAATTTTTCTTTAGATTCAGATACCCAGCATATGTACCCATAAACCTAACTCAAAACAACTCTAAAACTCTACGTAAAGATCTCAGAAACTTCTCAGTTCATCCCAATTCAAAAACTAAAAACAAATTCAAGAACACCATTCAAGATTCATCAACTTTCAACTTTCTAGAACGAACTTCGCTGAAATAAACGTGATTGGCGCGAGGGTGAACGAACCCAACGCTATGAAAGACTCACATACCTCTTTAGGGATCAACCCTTGTCGAAATCCACTAGCTAAACCTTCAAGAACGACAAACTTTGCTCTTTCTTCTCTTTTCTCCTCTTGCGTTCTTTCTCCAAAAACCCTAGCGTAAATTTCCAATTGGGTATGAAAAAGACCATAATGCCCTTCAATAATCCGGATTAGACTTTCCTTATTCGTACAACCCAACTTCAAATGGGGATATCTCACTCATACGAACTCGGAATTGCGCAAAATCGGAGGCATTAGAAAGATTATTCCAAGATATTTCCTACGATATCTGGAAACACACCTAACTCATCCTGAGCTAGGAGTTATGGTGGTTTGAAATTGACCAAAAACTCAACTTAACACACTTAACAAATTTTCCAGATATATTCTTTCCAAAAATGACTATTTCCAAATTTTAACTTCTTTCTAGCTCTTTCAAATAGCGAGATGTTACTTCACATATACAAACTGTTAATTTACCAATATGGTACCCGTTCCCATAGTTAGTCTACCAGTGTGGTACCTGTTCCCATTATATCGACGTAGCATCTATTTTAGATTTAGTGTACCACATGGTATCCGTTCCAGCTGTTAGTGTTCCGACGTGATATCCATTTCAGATGTTAGTGTATCGTTGTGGTACCCGATCTCAATCATAAACACACAACACAATCATAACCACAATGAATCACAATCAGACATGTACATTCATGTAATATATTCATTGCATACAATTCATAACATCTTTCATTTCACATTATATCTTTCCAATTTTCCTAATCAATATCTCAAGTATGCATTACTAAGATGCACTTAACAAGCATATAGAACATAAACATGAAAACAACAACCATCACCTACCTCGAAACAAACCTGATTCCTCTAAAGAACTTGAGTTTTTCCCTGGTTATGAATTTTGATTTTTGTGGTCTAAAACAATAATAAAATACAATAATCAATGAACAGTGACCTAATTAAACCCTGATTGTAACCAAATCCCAACCCCAGGCCATCCTATGATCATTCTACCCAACAAGGGTCCTTTTTACCATTAATTCAAATTAAAACCCTTTCCAAGAGTAACACTCTAGATCCTAAGGCTTAAGAATCAAAATATAAGTTGAGGAAGTAATTAAGTTACCTTTACCGAACAAATTGGTGGAAAAACCCACGGGTTTTACCCTAAATCGCCCTTCTCAGTTCTAAGAATATGAAGTTGCAGAAAATAAGAGGTTTTTGAGACTTTTCAGCACAAATCTCCGACTAACCCCGCTATAGAGGGAATTAATTCATCCTGCTATAGTAGGAATCATTTCATCCTGCTATAGCGGCTTATAAGGAGACAGAGACTCGTTAGTCTTTCCCAAATCCCCTATTTTTCAACATACCTTCGAACTTTGACGTTCTATACTAACCCCTTCACGTCGAATCCGATACCAAAATTTTTACTCACATGAATTCGATTTTGAAAGGCCTTATGAATTCCTTAATGTCTTAGCTACGAGGAATTGCAAACCAAATTTAGACATACCACCTCATTCATTTCCAAGTCTTCCGAAACATCACGTCACTCATATTCAATCTGAGACTGACCTAGCCTAGAATCTTAAAGCCACTATCTATATATTTTTTTACCCAATTCTTTCACCTTTGGTCTACTCATAACGACCAAAAAGGGTCGTTACACATTAATAAGTCATAATCATTTTTATTCATGAGTCATTAACTATTCTTTATCATTCATACACATTTACGATTCTCAATTGCATTTGTAACAAACTTTGATTATTCTTTAATGCTAAGACAATTTTATAACATTCTTTACCATTGGAGCTATTTCGAGAGATGATGATTCTCTATATAATCTATTTTTTTTCCCTTTTGGAAGTTGAATGAAAGATGTAAACAAAATTTTCTCCCTTACAATTATTATGTGGTTTTATTTTATGAATTTTTAATTTGTTAGATTCTGACTCCTAATTTGGTACTAGAAAAATTTATTGAATTTTGGGAGATACATGTGAAATATAGTCAAAGATAGTCTAATCAACTCGCCTCAAGCTTTCAAAGATTTGGTCTTCCAATTTTTTATTATTGTTACAACTTCAATTTTTTTAATGGCTCAACTTACATTTTACCAACATTATTAATACATTCTATTAAATAATATTCATATTAAATCTACCAAAATGACTCTCAAAAGCAAGATTTGTGGAAGGAGACTACTTATATAAATGAAAATTCCTTATATAGATTTTCCTTCCATATCATCAAAAGGTTAGTTAATAATGAAAATTCTAATAAAAATTCAAGTTTGACTCACTAATACTCCCTCTGTTTAAAAAAGAATGACCTAGTTTGACTTGGAACGATGTTTAATAAAAGAAAGAAGACTTTTTAATCTTGTGGTTCTAGATTAAAGTTATGTCAAATGTACCAAAATGTCCTTTAATCTTGTGGCATTAAACTTGTCACGTGAAAATTTGTAGTTAAAGTATTGCCAAAAAAGGAAATGGGTCATTCTTTTTTAAACTGACTAAAAGGGAAATTGAGTCATTCTTTTTGAAACTGACTAAAAAGGAAATTTGGTCATTCTTTTTGAAATAGAGGGAGTAATGACTTACTAAATATAGATAGACTCAAATTTTCTAAATTTGATTGCCTTAATTGAAATTTTTAAATCAACTTATTTGTTACTACTATAAAATGTCTATTCAAGAAACATTAATATCACAAGAAACACAAAACCATTAGGAATACTTTTAGGTAGCATTGAAGATGAAATTCTCCCAATTATGTTTGTTTGCTATCATCATTGTTCTTCTAACATTTGTATCAGGTATTACTTTAAATCAAAGGAACAATTTATTTTTTATGAAATTGTCAAATACTTCACAAAAGCTTAGAAAATAGAATAACAACTCCTTATTAATGCATCATTCGTTTGTACTCTCTCTGTTTCAATTTGTTTGTTTCATTTTGCTAAAAAAAAAATTCATATAGATGGAAGAAATATCTCGTTAGACGATACGAAGAGATGCAATGGCTACACAGGAGTGAATCAATGTAGATTTGGACCTGATCATGGATGCTTTCAGCTTTGCATCATACAATTTAAAGTTGCTATTATTGCTGCATTTTGTGAAGAATCAGGAGCTGGAACTACTCAATGTCGTTGTACATTTGATTGCTAGTCTTCTTATATAGAGAAAGGATATATATGGCCAAGAGTTCAAATTAATACACAAAAAATAGTGATATCATGTTTTAAAAGTATTATTTTAGTGAAAAATAATAAATTTTTTGTTACTAAATTGTTGTTTATTTTAGTCTTAGTTACGTTCATAACGTCATTCTTAAACTCTACTTATGAAATTTCATTTGATGAGATGTTGTTGTCGTTGAATTCCCTATTATTAGGAAATTGTTCATAGTAATGCAGTAATGGTCATTAGGTAATGAGATCCAATCAAAAATCTCATAATTTTTTGATAATTATATTTGTGAAATAATTCTTAGAAAAGAAGAGAAAATGCTATATTTTGCTGAAGTGATTTTCTTTATTCACAAACTGATATATATATATATATACAACTTGATACAAATCAATCTAGCCTAGCTTTAGGTAAGAAATCGTGATCCCCAATTAATGGGATTTGATCTACAAATATGGAAACTAAATATACAAGAATATTTGTACAAAATATGTATCTCTCAACACTCCTCCTCAAGTTGGAGAGTGAATATCATGAAATCCTAACTTGTTGCGCAATGTTACAAATTGATTTTTTTCCCAAAGCCTTTGTAAAGATGTTTGCTAATTGAAAGTGCGTAGGAACATATGAAGGACTTATCAGCTTTTCCTGCAACTTTTCTCGAACTATGTGATAGTCTATTTCAATATGTTTTGTTCGCTCATGAAAGACTGGATTCGCTGCAATATGTAAGGCAGCTTGATTGCCACAAAATAATTTTGCAGGAGTTACATTTGAGATCCTTAAGTCTTGAAGTATATAGCTTAACCAAGTAAATTCTAAACAAGTGTTCGCCATAGCTCGATACTCCACCTCTACTGATGATCTAGAAACAACTAATTGTTTATTTGATTTCCATGAGATAAGTGAATTTCCAAGAAAAATACAATATCTTGTGATAGACCTTCTTGTGGCTTGACAACTACCCCAATCTGAATCACAAAAGGCCTTTAAAATAAGATTGTTTGTGGAAGGAAATAACAAACCTTGACCTGGAGTACCCTTGATACATTTGGGAATTCGCACAACAGCATCCCAATGAGGTTTTCTAGGCTCGTGCATAAATTGGCTAAGTGTTCGAATAGAATAGACAATGTCAAGCCTTGTGACGGTGAGATAAATCAATCTACCAACTAGTCTTCTGTATTTAGTTGGATCATTCAATATAATTCCATCTGTAGAAGTTAGCTTCAAATTTTGTTCCATTGGAAACTTTTCAGGCCTTGCTCCTAAGATTCCTGAATCTTGCAAAATGTCTATTGCATATTTTCTCTGAGACATAAAGATGCCCTTCTTTGAACGAGAAAACTCAATACCTAAAAAATACTCCAACTCTCCAAGATCTTTAATGCGAAAGCGTTTGAGAAGAAAACTTTTGATGCGTTCAATTTCTTGAAGATCTTTTCCTGTGAGAAGTATGTCGTCAGCATAGATCAATATTGCTGTGAATGATGAACCTTTCACCTTGGTGAAAAGGGAATAATCAGCCTTTGATTGTTGAAAACCAGCTTTATGAATAGCTTCTGAAAATGTGAGGAACCAATTTCTCAATGCTTGCTTAAGGCCATACAAAGATTTGTAAAGCTGACATACAGTGTTATCCCCCTATCGGCGCAAACCTGGTGGAGGTGCTATGTACACCTCTTCATGTAGGGCTCCGTGAAGAAAATCATTTTGGACATCCAATTGATAAGTGAACCAATTTCTAGCAGAAAGAACTTTAAGTAGACAACGAAGTGTCGTGAGTTTTGTTGTAGGAGAAAAAGTTTCTTGATAGTCGATTCCCTTAATCTGAGTATATCCCTTTGTGACAAGACGAGCCTTATAGCGCTCAATCGTTCCATCTGATTTGTATTTGATTTTATAAACCCATTTGCATCCAATGGGTTTCTGACCAACATGGAGTGGAACTAAGCTCCAAGTCTTGTTATCTTTTAATGCTTCTAATTCTGCATTCATGGCTTGTCACCAATGTGGATCAAAAACAGCTTGAGCATATGATTAAGGTTCTGTGTGACCTGTAATGTTAGCTAGAAAAATACAATGCGCTGAAGATATGCGAGAGTAAGAAAGATGATGAGAAAGAGGATATCGAGTACCTGATGTTGGACTTGGCACAACAGAAGATTGATTGGCTTGAGCTGGCAATATGTAGTCTTTATGCCATTCAGGAGTTTTTTTTAGACGAGAAGATTGTCTTAAAAGAGGAGATGAAGGAACCACAACCTCCTAAGTGATTGGAACAGTTTCAAGGGCTTTATCTGACGTCGGATTTTGAACGAGTTGGTTGGAATTGGCAAGATTGTCATCTGCTGTAGTTTCAGATTGGGTGGGATTGCTGGAAATAATTTCATATTGGGTAGATTATTAGAAATAATATCTAATTGGGTAAGATTGCTAAAGATGTCCTCCGTAATTTTATGTTCATGAGATTCTACTCTTTGGATAGTTTGAGGTTGAGAATATGGGACATCTTTTATGGCAAATGGTGGAGAGGACCAATTGTCGAATATACTAGAAGAGGATTGAGGTGATAATGAGGTCGAAGTTGGTGTAACTGAACTAAAAGGGAAGATAGTTTCAGAAAATTTGACATCACGACTTACAAAAAATTGTTTGGTTTCCAGATCATAAAGCTTATCACTTTTTTGACCAGTGGGATAACCAACAAAGATGGAGCGTTTGGCTCGAGAATCAAACTTTCGCTTATGTTTAACAATAGTAGCATAACACAAACAACCAAAAACTTTTAGGTGACTAAGGGATGGTGATTTGTGATATAGCAATTCATAAGGAGACTTAGAATGTAGCAATGGAGTTGGTAATCAGTTAATAATATAGACATTAGTCAAAACATATTCGCCCCAAAAAGTGATTGGCAAGTGAGCTTGAAAACGTAAAGCTCGTGCAACATTTAAAATATGACGATGCTTGTGTTCAACTACCCCGTTTTGTTGTGGAGTGAAAACACAAGTTTGTTGGTATTCGATTCCATGAGAGTGGAAAAATATTTTCATTGGTTCAAATTCTTTTCCATTGTCTGTCCTAATTTTTCTAACAGAAGCACGGAATTGATTTTTAGTAAATGATATGAAAGATTGCAAAATATGAGAAGTTTCAGACTTGTACTTCATAAGAAATAACCAAGTACATCTTGTAAAATCATCTACGATAGTAAGAAAAAAATGAGCCCTTGAATCAGTGGGTACTCGATGTGGACCCCAAACATCACAATGTAATAAGTCAAATAGAGCACGAGTAGATATGTTACTCAACGGAAATGCAAGTTGTGTCTGTTTAGCCAAAGGAAAAACATCACAATTATTATCAAAGGAAACATTATGAGAAGGTAATAGTGGAGCAATTAATCTAAGGCGAGAAGGTGATGGGTGTCCTAGACGCATGTGCCATAAATTTTTTGGTTGTGAAACTTGATGAGAAATGGGTGGTGTCTGTACTGTTGACATGTAATAGAGACCACTATGATGTTTACCCGAGCCAATCATCTTCCCCGTAGCCAAGTCCTGTAATACAAAAAAAGTGGGAAACATAAGGGCACAACAATTTAAGTCATTGGTAAGTTTGCTAACAAACATTAAATTTAAACGAAAAGAGGGAACATGTAAAACATTGTTTAAGGTAATATCTGAGTTAAAAGTTATTGTTCCAGTGGAATGAATTGATACTGGTGACCCATTGGGTAAATTGACAATTGGTATAGATGGAGATTTTGTTTGAGTGAAGAATGTGGAATCGGAAGTAATGTGATCAGTTGCTCCGCTGTCCAAGATCCATGGTCTAGTGAATGCAGAATTAATTGAAACATTATGAAAAAGAGATAAACCTGTTGCGTTTGCATAGGCGTCGCTATTACCGGTAGAACTATTATTTTGTGTGAACAAACTTACTGCCTGAGCAATCTGTCGGAGTAGTTCTGCTGAAAATCCATGTGAACCATTGGTATCTTGCGAGTGAATCTCATTCTTAGATTGATGAGAGTCTATTGCATTGGCAACATGAGAAGAATTACCCTGGGATCCGCATTGTTGTCGATTATTTTGGCTTCCTGAGTTGTTGGGAGACCAAGTGCCATTTTTAAACTTGCATCTATCCTCTGTATGACCTTTTCTATTGCAATGCTTGCAATGAAATTTCAGAGTCTGGCAATTCTCAATTGTGTGTCCTTCCCTATTGCAATGCTCACAATGTTTATCCTTGGGTTTGTTGAAAAAGCTATTGGTACGCCTTTGAACTATAGTCGCAATAGAGAAACTTTATGTTGATTCCAAGGTCATTTGTCTCTGTGTTTCCTCTTGAAGTGAATATGCTTGGCGTACATTAGGCAGGGGATACATCATGAGAATATTAGATCGAACAACATTGTAGATATCATTAAGATCCATTAGAAATTGCATTACACGATCTTCTTCAATTTGATCGGTGTGTGCTTTAATTTGATTGCAAGTGGGAAATGTTCGAAATGTGTCTAACTCATCCCAAAGACCTTTGAGTTTTGTGAAATAGGAAGAAATGTTCATGTTACCTTGTGAGAGTAAAGCCAATGATTTTTGAATTTGATATATTGCTGGTGCATTCTTTTGAGAAAATTGATCTTTAAGATCTTGCCATACTTGGTGAGCTGTCTTGGCATGGATGACTCATTTAGCTAGATCAGGTTTTACCGAGTGAGCAAGCCATGATAAAATCATACGATTGCATTGATTCCACAGCGCATACTCTATTGGCTTATCTATTTCCGATGGCGATTCAATTGATCCATCGATAAAAGATAGTTTGTTTTTGGCTGTGAGAGCATGTATCATTGATTTGCTCCAGGATGGATAATTGATCCCATTCAACTTGATTGGAACAAGTATGAGGCTGGGATGATCAGAGTGTTGAAGAAAATATGGATGTGATGAATCCATATTGTTACTCTTATTGCTAGTGTTTGGACTTTTGGAATTATCAAGTGCTGATACCATCTTAGAAAAGAAGAGAAAATGATAATATTTTGCTGAAGTGATTTTCTTTATTCACAAACTGATATGTATACAACTTGATACAAATCAATCTAGCCTAGCTTTAGGTAAGAAATCGTGATCCCCAATTAATGGTATTTGATCTACAAATATGGAAACTAAATATACAAGAATATTTGTACAAGATATGTATTTCTCAACAATAATAATCAAGACTAAAAATATTACAATAATCTTAGTATTTTATTTCGAATGTAGTGAGTGTTATGGATCTTCTAATTCTTCTTTTCTAATATAAATTCAAGTGATTTATTGCTTACCTTTGACTTGTACTTGTACTTGAATTCAAAGGTCTAAAGGTTGACCTTGAATATACTGGTCTTGATCTTGACTTGTATTTAAACGAGTTTTTGGTCAAAAACATATTTCAACTATACCCAAATTTAAACTATATTCTTAAAATATCTTTTTTGGCAAAACAACATCCTTTAAGTATTTAAAAGTTAACAATTTTGATCCTTCTATCATAAAAAAAAATTATGGCATCCTGCAAAAACACGAGCAGTTCACGTGACTATCAACAAAAGTTTTCCTGCATAATTTCATTACCTGCTATAAGAAGTTCCTGAAATAAATATTAAAAATCTTAAATGCCATTGCTTACTGAAATAAAAAATGTGTGGAAGGTGTGAGGAAACATGATTTGCTCTTTTTCTCATTTAGTAACGGAAAGAAGTTGGAGTTTAATTATCTTTACCTTTTTCAAAGTCAAACTATATTTAGATCACTAATTTTTTTGGTTAATCTGATATTGAAGTGATCAAAATATTGATCATGTCTCGCATTTGAATTTCATTCTACATTATTAGAAGCGGAAGTCTCCAACAAATGTCGCTTCTAACATATTCAATTGAGAAGAAACATATTTCAACTAATAATATTTTTAATACCAAATTACATAAAAAATAAATGAAAAAAATTGTCAAATTAAAAGATTTTGCATAACGCTAAACTCAATTACCGAAAAAGTTCACGATAGTATGTTTGATGTATTTTAGAATAATAATTACAAAGGAATGACTTGATTTTTGTGGGATCTGTTAGTTTTCTGATAAATTCAAGTAGAAGGATGAAAATTGTTCACTTTTAAATACTTGAAGGATGTTTTCTGCTAAAAATGATACTTTAAGGATGTAGTTTAAGTTTGGGATATAGTTAAAGGATAATTTTGGCAAAAAACTCTATTTAAACTTAGTTGCTTGAAATTGTAGCTTGTAGAGAAATTGCGATGTTTGATCTACAAGCTTTCCCAATCTTCTTGTTTGAATTATAGTATCTTTTCTGAATTATGAAACCCCTATTTAGTTGTAGGATGGAAGAGTTGTGATAAGGACAAAATCTTTTCGGCCAATAAAAGTTAAGTGACATAACAATATTTAATTGACCGAAACATGTCACTTGTACACATGATACATTTTCATTGGCCTTTGATTTGATTTGATTAGGTATGTTGTGTCATTTTGACTTATTGCACGTTCCTATTAATTTTTTTATTTGACTTGGTATGTCATATTATTTAATTTGACACGTGTCACCAATTTAGATCCCTGAGATAAGATGAAATCTTAAAGGGAAACTTACATAAATATACTATATTAAGAAAATATTTACCATTTTTAGCAATAACATTTCTTTTCACTTGATCAGTTTTAATACATTTATAATACAATTTTAATACATATTACAAAGTACAATTTATTATTCACATATAATACACGTTTTATTGATGAATAATACATTTATCACACATTTTAATACACTTATAATTCAATGTGTCAATTTCTTACCAAACAAACATAATATATTTAAAAAACAGTTATAATACATATATATTGCATACATAATTCACTTTTAATACATATTACAGATTTAACATAGTATTGCTATAAATGGTAATAAATAAAAAGTATCGCTAAAATCAATAATTATTTATTAAAAGGTACCAATCCAAGTATTTTTTTCAATCTTGAACATGATAAAGTGGGTTCAATATTTGTAGCCCAATTAAATAGATTATTCCACTAAAATCAAATTTTTGATTTAAATATTAATTTCATCATAGGGTAAAAGAAACATATTATATATTATATATGTTTAAGAGGCAATATAAAAAAATCTAGCCGTAGTCTCTACTTTTGTAAACACAATAGAAATTTAACAAAATCTAGTAAAAAGGTAAAAAAATAATAATTAAAAATTACGGTAAAACTTTTTACCAGCAAATAAGTTATAACATAAGCTCCTAATTTCCTTTCCATAAATTTCTCTAAGTTTTTTCATATTCATATTCTCTCCTTAACTTTTACATACACCATTTTCCCTCTCATTAACTTGATTCTCTTCATTTTCCATCCCTCCAGTTTAGAAGACACCATTTATATTTAGAGGAACTTTTAACGTTAGATAGAACAACAAATATTTTCTTAAAAAATCAACTATCTCAAATTTTAATTCAATTACGAAAAATCTTTATAATTGTGTGTATATGGGGTTTGTACTCAATGTGGTACATATTATGGTACTTTTTTAATATGAATTTATTTGATGATAGTATTAAATGAATAAATAATATGGTTCAATTATATTTTCGCATTATAATATCCTACATGTTATATCATGTGCTATTAAAAAGCTTAAATCCTACTAGATATAAATTCGATTGTTAAAGACAAAAATTTAAAAACGACTCATTAGAAGGAAAATATTAAAGATTAAGTCAGTTGAAGAGAAAACGTGCAATTTTTTCATATTCAACTGGAAAACAACATGACCGAGGTTGTATTGTGACCATGGGTGTTCATGGTTTGGTTTGGATCGGTTATTGGTCAAAACTAAAATCAAATCAATACAGTCAATTTTTTAATTTCTAAAACCAAACCAAACCAAATAAAAATAAATAACTGCTGGTTTGCTTATAGTCAGTTTGGTTCGGTTTCGTTCAGTCTTTTTGGTTTTTTCGATTTGAAAGTATTAAATTTGTTGAGGGCATAAGTATCACGATAAACACAAACACCTAGCACATGAACAATACACTAGAAAACTACTGTGGATTCAATTAAACAACACTAGAATATCATTACACGAACAAAATGATTCAATCAAAAGAAAGTGTGACTATTTGGTATAAGGTAGTGTAGGTATAGATAAAGTAATGAATTTTTGATGGATTTGATCTTAGGATTTTAATAATTGGGTTAAAATTTAAGTGTTGGGCTTGAGAAAATGATAAAATTAAAGACTTAAGTTAATTAAAATTTAACAAAATATTTATATTTTATTTATGAATAATATATAAATAATTATAAAATTTATATATATATAATTTATCGGTTTGTTTTGGTTGTTATTGCAAATTTTTTTAGTAAAATCAAAATCAAACCAAATAGTATTGATTTTCAATATTTAAAATCAAACCACACTAAATATTAATTTTTTTTAATCGATTTAATTTAAATTATTGCTATTCAATTTTTTAACCATAACCATGAATAACCCTAATTGTGACCATAGAGAGTAGTAGCGCACTCTAATAATGCATATGTGATGGAGGTAGGATGTTAATAGGGAGTCAGTTGTTACAATAGGGACAGACAAACATCTATCTATATATAAAAGGAGAGGAAAAAACAACACGTGTCACATCACAATTATCCTTGAATTTTATTATTTTTAGTTATTTTAAATAATAAATTCAAATTCAATAACTTAATTGTCTTTAGTTAATTTAAACAATAAATTCATTTAAAAACAAAATAGCAATTTAAAACAGTTTTAAAAAAACAGTTTTTTGTAAAGATATAATTCCAATGAAAAAAATAAAAATAAAAACTGAAATATTTAAATTAAATTTCAAAAACAGGAATGTAAACCAAAATAATTGAACTTCAAAAATTTTAAAAATAAAAATAAAAAACGCACACGTTCACCTGATATTTACTTTCAGAACCTAATTTTGTGGAACTATCAAGTATTATCCTTTTAAATATCTTAATTTAAAAATTATTGTTGATAAAGATAAAATAACTGTCATTTATATGATAATTTTTAAAATTTTAAATAACTTATGTAACCACCCACCAACTTCTCCCATATCCCCTATAACTATATTACCCCATTTCCAGATAACGTCCTCTTCATGCACCATAAATAAAAAAATGTTGATAATTTGATATTTCTTTATCTGCAACACTAGGCCATAATTAAAGGTAACATCCAACGAAGGTAATTGTATTTATAGTTATTTATATGACAAGATTTTGATTTATAAAATAGAAAGTTTGTTCATCGAAACTACTGTTTTTATTCAATTGTCAAAAATTAGTTGCTCCTTTTATAGCAAAAGTATTGATGCATTAACTTTGTGATGATTGCAGATTGTAATTGGTGTTAATTGGTGGAAAAGTTTGTAGATTGTAATTGGTGGTAAAGTTTGTAAAGATCAGACTTCTTTCTTTTATATTTAAGAAATACCTTTAATTCCAAATAGTGAAATTTAATTCAATATTTTTTTTCATTTTTTTTCTAAATTTTTGAGGATAAATATTATCACTAATTTAAAATGACAGTTCACTAAAAGAAGAAACTCATTAGAAGTTTGAAAGTATTGTATCAAAAAATATGTTTGAAATAGAGTTAGAGAAGTTTGAAAATAATTTTAATCATCTACAATTTTTTTCTTAAGAATTTTCTTTTTAAGTTTGCTGAATTCTATATTCGAAGACTACTATGTATTATATATTATTTTTCAATAGTAAAGATGCAGTTTAGTATGAATCTGAAATTGTGCAATGTAAATATTGTATATTTGATTAAAATTAAAAAAAGAGAGAGTAAATTTTAGGCGTATTTTTATGAGAATATAGTTACATAAAAGGAGGCAGTAAAATTGAATTTTAGTGCATTTAGGAAAGCTAAATACCATTGAAAATAAAGTTTTGTATTGTATAAGTGAGTTCGTGGGATGCTTATTATTTTATTTTTTAACTTCATATTTCTTATGTTTAAAATAATAATAATAGTGAAACAATAAGTTAAAATTGCATATTTTTAACTTACAACTTACATTGATATATCGGTAAGTTAATTTTGAATAGTAAAATATTTTATAGGAAGTAGCTAACAATAAAGAAATGGAGGAATTTGAAAGAATTTCGTGACAGTGGACCATGTAGGTCTCCTTTCAATATTTTTGTTACATAAAGTATTACTATTACTATGATAATTGTTTCATCTTAAATTGTTTATAAATTTTTACTAACAGAATGTAATACGAAGAATTAAATATAAATCATAGTTTTATCAATGTATGTTTAGAACTTTTTTTCATTCTTTATTTTATTTTGGAAGTTATCAGATTTTATATTTAACTATTAAACTATATATATACACACACGGTTACCGAAGTTCTGCATACAATTTTTTTTAAAAACTTTTAAAATAGAAAATTAGATAAAAAAAAATGTTTTACAAAGAACCTGAAAAAAAAAATATAAACGTAACTGAAAGTAATGTTTAATTTTTTTAAAAAAAACAAGCCTATATTTGTGGCGGCATACTTTTCTACTCATAGTTATTTTCATTTTGAATTTTCTTTTCCCTTTAAAAGTACCGTTGTAAATCGAAAATCCAAAAATAAAATAAAATTACAAGTGAAAATAAAACATTACAAACTTAAAAATAAAGATATCACTAAAAAATTAAATCACATATTTTTTAACTCTATTTTATAGAAAATTAGCAACTACTTCTTTATTATAGTTACAAGATCAGTTATTTCATACATGGGTTAAATTGATCTATTTATCTTTAAATTGAAATATATTTCTTAGTGTTTTTTTTATATGGCCGAAAAATTAATTCAACCACTAAGCGCGTGCGCACACTAATACACACATTACTCTTTAAAAACAAATCAAATTTTAATGTGTTCCAAATTAACTCCTCCTACTTTATTTTTTTGAATTTGAATTAATCATAATTCATGTCTTATTGAGATTTTTGAATTTGAAGTTGATTGTAACTTTTCAAACTGCTTATAACTTTTATGTTTTAATCATGGTTTCATCAAAATTATAATTTTTAATAACTTTTCAAATCTGGATAGATTAATATATAAATTATGAATAATGAAAGTCATTTTAAAATTTATTGTTTTAAAAGGGAGGGAACTTTGAAATATTCTCTGCTTCACTTCATGCTCCCTTTTTCGATTGTTGATTTTATATATCATATTCTAATAATTGTTCCACATATTCTAATAATTGTTCATTTATAATGTGATGATTTTTTTTTCCCTTGCTCTGTCCCAACTCCCGGCATATATTTTATTGTTATTCATTACAATTTTAATATATTAGTTGAATCTTTTAGTTTGAATATTTAAGATGTATATATGATCTTTATTATTAATGCATTTTGATATTTTATACATTTTTCGATCATAACATCATAAAAATGCTGACATTAATAAGAAATTAATAATAAAAATTGTCTCTATGATAGAATATTTCCCTCTCCCTATTTTTCTTCTAATTAATTGATGGTTTGCATTACTTTCACACTTTGTTTATTAGAATGTGGACCGAAGAGCTTTGACCTATTCAACATAATTATACTTTAACATTCGTCTTTAGATTGCAACTTAAATGAAAATCACTATTTCTTATTTTCTAGAATTGGAAGTAGTTAACGTAATTTATATAAATATATTAAATTTTAAATTAAAAGTGGTTAGGACTAATTAGATCTATCAAATTAATATTGTCTAACATTGATCATGGACCATTGATTAAGACTATATTCTTTATATTCAATATGCATCTTTTATTAAAAATAATTGACTTATTTATAGAATGTCAAAATATACCTGCAATAAAAACTTCAGTTAATTTTCTAAGATGCATTTAGATATCTTGCGGCACAGAATTGTTTTCGCAAATACTCACAAAGCTTTCAAATCAATATACTTATCAGCAAAGAGACGATTGATAAGAAGATTGTAAGAATAATACTCCCTCCGTCCCATTTTATGTGAGGTAATTTGACTCGGCACGGAGTTTAAGAAATAAATGAAGACTTTTAAAATTTGTAGTCCAAAATGAATGATAGAAATTTATGTGGCCGTAAATCATTTCATTAAGGGTAAAATAGACATTTTACAGTCAAATTGTTACTTAATATAGAAATGTGTCATTCTTTTTGGGACTGACTAAAAAGGAAAGTAAGCCACATAAATTGGGACAGAGGGAGTATTATTTTACTTTCATCAATATTCAAAAAATCTATTGTCTAATTAAATTCAAAGTACGATCATTACGTTATTTTATCTTGAAATTTTATATTTTTGCTTGAAACATATAATGAGTGTCGATAATGTATTTTTTTTAGCAAGAAGATTATAAATTATACGAATATAACAGAAATATTTTCTTATAATAAATAAATACTTAGTATTTTTCGCTCAACGCGTGGATACAAATACTAGTTGTCATTATAACGACATCTCACTATAATAACTCTTCAACTTTATATCATCATACTTAATAAGGGAGGAGTTTTTTAGCCATTCAAGGGCAAACCTGTCATTTCCGCAAAAGAGATATTTTCCGGCCATTCAAGGGCAGACCCGTCATTTCCCCACAAGGTATTATCCAAAGGGATAATATTTCAGACATTCCATGGGCAAAGGTATCATTTTCTCCCTGTGGTTATCCCTGCCGCGTGTTTTTTACTTGGATGCACGTGTTGCATCGTTTTGAAAAGCTCCATTATTTATGGGAAAACACCACATTCATTATGTGTTCACTCAAATCAATACTCTTCAGAGGTTCTCTTTTGGAACAAACAAAAAGGTAGAATTATGCATTTTTCGCTTGAGATGTTTATGTTTCTACATTGTCTGATTTTTCTTCTGTAAATTCTGGTGCTACAAAATCTCTTCTGATTTGCCTTTAACTCGATCGTGTTGGATGACTTCTGTTCTTCCGAGTTACTTCCTTTCTGCAAGAGCTTTAATTTATTGAGTTACTGAAGCAATTGTGAGACCTTGGCAAAACGTAGGAGCTGCAATATTAGAACCCCCAAAAACTTCATATAAAGTACAAAAAGTGATAACCAACAAAAATTAGAAGGAAAAAAAAAAGGATCCTCTTCTGACCCCAAATATGTATTCCATAATAATATTGAGGTATGGGATAAAGAAACTACCTATTTCCAACTTGAATTCTTCATTGTATTTCAGTAATAGTTTGCTTGGAGGTTTACATTTGTAACAATATAGTGACAAGTTTGTACTCTATAGGTAAGATATATAGTTCCTGGTTTTACCGGTTATACTTACTTCAACTTAAAATTACATAGTAGGTAATGAAAAGAGGTTCAGTGTGGATTTGACGAAGTTTTGCTCTTAGTAGGTTGTTATTTTAGGTGACGATATCGTTCATAGTTAGTTTTTTTGCATTGTAATTGCAATCAATAAACTACTCTCTGGTTATCTCTGCTTTCTACTTTATTGTCACTTGTATTGGTCTATTAGGACTCTTGGGTCTCAGACATTAATTGACCTGTCCAGCGTTAACATAAAAAACATTACTACGTGTTAAACTTGTGAAATAGTTATTAAAAATGATACACAGATGGTCATAGCTGAGGTGGGAAAAGAAAAAGAAAACAACCAAATGTTCACGTGTTGGTTCAGTTAGGAAAAGGAAAAGAGAACAACCAATTGCTCACGTGTAAAATCCATTATCTCAAAAGATCAAAACTTTGTAGGACAACCGCAAATAACCAATTGCGCACGTGTGAAATCCCATTATCTCTTCAATTAACTTTGGAGTAAAAAGACCAAAACTTTGTAGGACAACCGCATCTTTTTGAAGATTTGGACAATGTAAATAGTTCCACTGTTGCAAACTGTGTTACATCACTGTTTTCGGTTCTCTCTGTTTTCTACTGTCACTCTTAGTAGTTTGTTAGGATCTAGATGTCTGTCAAATTTTATCAAGTAATTATTAAAAAGAACGAACATGTAACAACTATAGGATGGAATAGTAACAACAGAAAGAAGGAAGATATCAACTCTTGATTGTTACTTGGATATAGTGCAAAAAACTGAGGAAAAATTACAGAAAAATGAATGAGATGATACCTGAAGGGGCAAAACCATAAAGAGTAACATAGGAAAGGCGAAGCAATTGAAATAGAGGTCTGATTTTGGCTACTGTAGAGGCATCATTTTGATTTTCATCCGAGGCATTAATTGACCTGCCCAGTGTTATCCAACAGAACATAAAAAACCATTAGTTTTCCCCTTATAATACGTAGATGCTGATAGTTTAGGGGGAGAATAGAGGGAGAACAAATTGTTCACGGGTGAAACTCGCGAAAAAGTTATGAAGAATGATACGTACATAGTGATAATTTAAAAGGAGAACAACCAAAAGTTCACGTATGAGTCTCGTGAAAAATTAATAGTTAAAGTATGTTTAATTATACAAAGTTCTGCTCTTACTAGGTTGTTATTTCAGGTGACGATATCATTCTGAGTTAGGTTTTTCTCACTGTAATTGCAATCAATAAACTACTCTTTGGTTTTCTCTGTTTTCTTCTTCGCTGTCACTCTTATTGGTCTATTAGGACTCTTGACTCTCAAACATTAAGTATGATTTGTCCAGCGGTATCCAGTAGAACATAAAAGCATTACTATTTCTCTTATAATACATAGATGGTAATAGTATGGGTAGCAAAAGAAAAAGAGAACAATCAACTGTTCACGTGTTAAACTGGTGAGAGAGTTATTAAAAATGATACATAGATGCTGATATTTGAGGTAGGAAAACAAATTGTTCGCGGGTGAAACTGGCGAAAAAGTTATAAACAATGATACGTTCATAGTGATAGTTTAAGTAGGAAAAGAAAAGGACGTGTGAGACTCGCGAAAAAGTAATAGTTCAATTGTGTTTGTTTTCATTAACTCTTCAATTAACTTGTAAAATGTGGATCTAATAATCAGGGAACTTACGGACTGAAATTGTATGTAATTCGAGTATAAAAAATTGAAGTCATTGACTGAATTATCTATTCCTCACTGTTTTGTTTTCCTGGGGTTTCTTGCTTTGTTGTGATACTGTTTTGCTCTATAAATAGAAATTGTCATTTTTCCTGGACACCAGTTTTATATGCTACAATGCTTGCTTGACCTAGATTATTACGTTGTGATTGGTCCCTAGCAGCTGTTTATGTATGCTAAAAAGGAAGTTTCAAGTTTGTAACCTGCAGTTTATGCAACTTCTATGTTGTTGAAGTTCATTAAAAAAGGTCTGCTCAATACGTGAGTGCAACATAATTCAACAAGAAATGAGAGTGTTTTTTTCTTTTAATTTGTAGCACACGTAGAAGTGGCTAACCAGAAAGAGCGACAAGCTCTTCACTCTTGGGTGAAGAGTTGCGGTTATGGGGGAGAATTTTGTGTACTTCCTTGTATTCTGAGTGAATTGGTTGAGGTTGTTTCTCTCTATATTTTGTACTCTCATATTTATAGTTGATTGCTCATCTCCTTTGTGGACGTAGGTCGATTGACCGAACCACGTTAAATTTGTGTCTTTTGGTGTGTTTCTCGTTTGTCTTATTACTTGTGGTCTTTCGAGGTTTGCTTTGCTAGCTTCCGCGTTACACCTGCTTATTTCGGTCCTAACAAAGACAGCTAGGTTGGGGAATTATCATAGGCTGTAATATGTTAACCTAATGTGTCAACATATATGTTTGTCTGTGCCATGAATCTATTATTAGCACACTTATTTTTTTGCTAATTCCCTTACATTTGACTTTTCTGCTAATTAGAGTGATTTTAGAAATAAAATCTTCGTTTAAATTTTAGTTCTGACTGATACAATGGATGGTTACTTCACCTTCTGTAGGATTTTGGAGCTCACAGTTCTCCAGCTAAGGAAACAAAGGCCATACTCTTCACTGACAAACGTAAGTTCCTCCATTTATGTGTTCTACATATTGACTTATATTAATAATAATATACTATGCTGTTCTTTATTTTACCTAAGTTCCTCCATTTTTGTGTTCTACATATTTACTTATATTAATATACTGTTCTGGTTTTTATTTTATCTGCATAACTCTTTCTGCCTCAATCCTAATTGGACGCTAAGATTTTACCTTGAATAAAAGAATTTTACTAAATATTTGCCATCAGATGTCTGGCCCCAACGCAAAATGGATGCAATCCTAATTGCCCAGACAAATGCCTGCCAAAAAAGAAGCCAAAAATCTTAGAAATTCAAATTGCTTACAAACAAATGCCACCCGAAAAAAAGGCAGCTCTTCTAGCACGACGCCACGCAAAATACTCTGCTCGAAAGCGTGCTCTTTCCCAAAATCTTCCTGCCATCCCGCTTGACTCTGACTCTCAAAACTATAACTCCATTGCAACCTATTATGTTCGCTCAAAATAAACCTTCAGCTACTACCTCCCAAGCTCAATCAATTAACTGTGACAATGTCTATGAAATAGGTACACTATAGGTGAGTACCGATTAAAGTTACTCACAAATAATGATTGAACAATTACCTTATATATACATTAATACCTCCAAAATTGCAGGGTCAACATCAAATACATGTAATGAAGACTCTACCTTCTATCAACCACAATCAACTACTAGAGGTTTATTGTAGTTATCACATTATCCCTTGCCACCATTTCTTTCGTTTGCTTCTTTCTAAATTGTTCTTCCATTCTGCAGAACCTGAACTAACCGGAATGAAATATCCCAATGTCAACACACTGCCCTGTAGTCCTTCTCATTTCATAAATAGCCTCCTTTCTGGAAGAAACTTACAAATCTACTTTTATGATAATGATGTTGACATAATTAACAAAATGTTATTCTCCAAAAATCTTAACCGATCAGTTATTTTGAGGTTGATTGACATTTTAAAGATTAATTCATACTCTATGTTACTAAAATCCTTAACGAGCATTCCAAACTTACCTTATTTCTATATTGCACTTAAATGTGATTCTGCAATGGATCAACGAACATATAATTTACCCACTGTTCCAGTGGTTGCTGGTATATGGGTTGATGATGACTCAAATAATACTATTTCTACTCCCCATATTAGAATATATACTCATTCCAATAATAGCCAACTGGTGCACTATTATTATGACTCACTACAATATCCTTTATTATTTCCCCATGGAGAAAATGGATGGCATTGTGGCATTCAAAGATTAATACGGCAACCCATTTTGTCCAGAAAACGTTCTACTTCTAATAATGAAGAGCTTCCTGCTGTATCTAATTGGTGCTCAGTTGATGGTCTTCTTAATGTTGAAGAACTACTCTTACATACACAAAGACAAAAGAAAAAACACAATCTCATGCCGTGAGTATTATTGTTATAAACTTCAAATTAGAGATGATGAAGAAAACGGTACTTTACATTCTGGCAGATTATTCCAACAATATTCTGTGGATGAATTTATAAAAGTTGAAACACAGAGATTAGACTTTCTGTTATTCAATCAAGATTTATTTCGGCATGAAGTATTGGCTGGACTTGTGGATCTTGTAAGGCAAGGAGAAAGAGACACCTCAAACATTGGGATAAAAATATTCCTCCCTGTGAGTTTCACTGGAGGTCCACGAGACATGCGTCGATATATGGACGCTATTGCATTAGTACAATAGTCTGGAAAACTCAAAATTTTTCTAACTATGATATGTAATCCTTTCTGGCCAGAAATACAAGATTTCTTATTACCAACTGATGAGGTCCAAAATAGACCCGATTTAATAACTCGAATATTTAAGGCAAAGGTCGAAGAATTAAAGGCGGATATTGTTAAGAGAAAAATCTTTAGTAAAATTGCTGCTTTTATGTACACTATAGAATTTCAAAAGCATGGTTTACCCCATGAACTTTTTCTTATAAATTATTAACTCCTGAAGCCTATAATCGATTGGTTTGTGCTGAAATACCTGATCCTACTATAAATAGTTATTTACACTCCTTAGTTATTAAACATATGATGCATGGTCCTTGTGGAGTTTTAACGACTAATAATCCATGCATGAAAAACTTAGGTCATTGTAAGTTTAAATACCCTCAAAACTATGCCAATGAAACATCTGAAGGTAAGAATTCCTACCCACTTTACAGAAGACGAAATACTGCTAAATATTTTAATTAGAAATCAATATTTAGATAATTTATGGGTTGTTCCTTACAATCCATATCTCTTAGTGAAATTTACTTCACATACATGTTGAAATTTGCTCAGACGTTAAAGCTGTCAAGTATATTAACAAATACATCTGTAAAGGACATGATAAAATTGCTTTTCATATACACAATAATGATTCTACTATAGAAATAGATGAAATAAAGGATTATCGATCAGCTAGATGGATTTTTTACTGCCAGAAGCTATGTGGCGTCTATTTGCCTTTTCTATTAGCGAAATGACTCCTGCAGTTTATCATCTTCAGCTTCATCTTGAAGGACAACAATTTATTTCATTTAAGACAACCACAAATCTAAATTTAGTGTTGAAAAATCCTGCAGTTAAAAGAACTATGTTAACAGAATTCTTCTCAATGAACAAAACAAATCAAGCTGCAATTGAACTTAACTTATTATACAAAGAATTTCCAGAGCATTTTGTTTGGTTTACAAGAGATAAAATTTGGACAAAAAGAAAACGAGGTAACCTTATTGGCCGTGTCGTCACCTGTCATCCAACACAAGGAGAAATATACTATCTTCGACTATTGCTGATGAGCATAAGAGGACCTAAATCTTACAAAGATCTTAAAACTGTTAATGAAAGATATTATACCACATTTAGAGAGGCAACTGATAAAAACGACTTGCTTGCTTGTGATAATAACTTAGTTGAATGCATGTCAGAGGCTACTGATTATCAAATGTCATAAAACCTAAGGCATTTATTTGCAACACTCTTAGTATATTGTAATCCTGCTAATCCAAAAGAACTGTGGCAGAAATTTAAACGTCCTATGTCCGAAGATTTTACAAATATGCCAAACAATACAAGCAAATGACATTTGTTATTTAGTCTTAAATCACATCAACGGTATCTTACATTCAATGGGCCATAATGTGAATGAATTCAAGCTCATATAGAAAAATATCTCCTCCGCTACATCTTCCAGTATAATACAACAAACTAAAGACATCTATAACAAGAAGACCTATAGTTACATACACATTTGAACAAAGAACAACAAAAGGCTTACAACACTATCCTTACTAGAATTTCCCTAAATGAATCAGGAGCTTTCTTCATTGATGATCCTGGAGGAACTGGCAAAACTTACTTATATCGTGCCTTATTAGCTGCTGTGCGATCTAAAGGATTTATAGCGTTAGCTACTACAACTTCTGGTGTTGCAGCTTCTGTACTTCCTGGCGGACGAACTGCTCACTCACGCTTTATACTTCCTATTGACACACGTGAAAATTGTACTTGTAACATTAGTAAACAAAGTTCACTTGCTTCCTTAATTCGAGATGCAAAACTGATAATATGGGATGAAGATCAATGGCAAAAAAAAACTTATTGAAACTTTGGATTCATTTTTAAAAGATATTATGGACACATACATGCTCTTTGGTGGGAAAGTTATTGTTTTTGGTGGTGACTTTAGACAAACTTTGCCGGTAATACAAAATGGCAAAAAAGAAGACTTCATCAATGAAAGTTTTTATTAAACTCTAACATTTGGAATCAGCTTGAAAAATATCAACTGGTACAAAATATGCATGCCAGAACAGATCCCACCTTCTGTGAGTATTTGCTAAAGATTGGAGATGGCAAAGAAACTGTAAATGACTTCGGTAAAATTGAAATTCCACAATCTTTTCTTATTCCATTTATAAATGTCTAAAAGAATCATTAGAAATTTTATTTAAAGCTATTCATCCAAACTTAAACATGGTCATTGAAGATATATCCTCTATAACATCCCGTGTTATTTTAACGACATGACTTATTCCAATGGATACAACAGGAAGCTGCAAAAGGAAGATCGAAAATCCTATCACAAACAAAAAAGACAAGCAAGAGGCCACTTCCCATCATAGGCATGTTCTAGAGGTGAAAACTCCTCCTCTAAAATACTATAACAAGGTATATAAAATTCTCCATAAACTATACCATTTTACCTTTTCAGAACTGCTACTTCCTACATTCAACACTTCAACTAACTGCTGCATTTTAATTTTTTTATCAGTGAAAAGCCATGTCGCCCACATTTTGCAATATGATTGGAGCCATTTTTTGTCACTGCAACAAGCATAGCCATAACAGATCGCTTTTCTTTTGCCTATGTAAATAAAATGTACATACCTATGTTATAAAACTTGGCTCCAACACCTAATATATAATTTTGATATATATAGCTATGTGTCACAGTTGTTATGTACTTAATATGCAATCTTCATATATGTGTCTCACTTGAAATGTTGGGCTCGTGCAAGGCACGGGCGAGTTTGATATTGACGTGGAAATAAAGAAGGCATCATTATGTTTTAAATATATTACATAACTTTTGTGTAAGGTTATACAGAAAGTTTGCTGTGAAAGAGAAAAAATAGATGTTAATATTACAGTTGCACGTAGGGCTATTGAAATTGGATTTTGAAATGAGTCAACAAAAGTGGCCTGGTGCCATTATCTGTCAAAAAAGGTCAAAATTTTAGTTGTCGCCTGAGAAAGGTGATTATATGGAATATTGTTGGCAATAAAATTTGCTGGCCTTTGTATCATGGCAGAAATTGTACAAAGTGGTCGGGTAACTGATTCATTTTTGGAGAAATTCAAAAGTGAGCAAGCTTTGTATTTCATGTAAAGTAAAAACATGACATCAAATATTTGTATTTGAGATTATGATATAAACAAATGGAATTGCATGTACCTTTTTTGTACATAAGTCAAAAGTAGCTGCCAAAAAGTTTGGATAAACTATAAATATTATTTTGGGAGAAAATGTTTGGTTAGTATGTGATAGAAATAGTAGTTGAAGAAAGGATTAGGGGAAGAAAGGTGGTAATTACTTCCAGATCGATTTTTCTGGAGTTGGTAGCTCCAGTTTCTGTTTCATTTTGAGTGATGATGATTCAGTCCGTTCACTGACTTGTTCTGGTTCAACTTCTTGTTTTCTTTTGCTTCCTTCCTAGATATTGGTTGTGTTTAGTGTTGGAACAATATTTTCCTTTTCAACGCATAACTGGATATGTAATTTTACAACAATTGCGTTTAAAGTACGGTCAAATAGTTTCTTGGCTCGAATAGAAAATATCTTGTTGATAAAGCTTGTGTAGATAACTTTTATAGGTGGACAGTTGCTCTAGGAGAGCAAAAAGTATAAATAATTCTAACAAGTTTATTTATGTAAAAATTATACATATATTATTTAGTCGAAATCTATACCTTAGTGGAAGCTCTTTCGTAAATTTGTTCTGCAGTTAGAGATAATAATTTCTCTCCTTCTTTGGTCATGATCATCCCTATTGTTGAGCCAGAGTTATCTTCGAGATTTACATCAAAGTGTCATCAAATTGACACCTGTGACATTGTATGTTTAGAATACCATTATTTGTTATTAAGAATTAGAAGAAGTTGATATTGTTGGTATAGTAATAAAATACCTTGGGATAAGCATTTTTTTTTGGTTGCAGTTCATACAATGAATCTTTATGATGATTGGATAACAGACTTTCTGTCAGCAATTGGAACATACTAAAACATAGTATCTCTTTTGGTCACTTGGGAAGGATATCTTTGCTTCAATTGAAAATGTTTGTCCCTGTGTTGGGAAAAAAATGAGTGTAAGTATTTGTAGTAAGTTTTAACATTAAATAATGAATGAGTTTTTTACCAACATTTTCTTGGGATTCAGCGTTTGTAATTGAGATGACTTGTTCATTTACTGGAACGGAGATGACAGATCCAGATTTTGATGTGCTCCTCAAAGTAAATGAAGTAATTGTTCCTTTGTTCTGTGTGACCCTAAATATAATCCCAAAGAAGGTTAATTGCTGATAATGCTAAATTTATATATAAAAAAAAAGAGACAGTGAGAATATATTAAGGAGCACTGTAATACTATGCTTGTAGCTGCTGGCATTGTGGATAACGTGGATCAATTAGAATGGTTGTGTTGAATTTGGTCGTCAATGATACACCTGTGTTAATTAATTAGATATTAAGAAGTTTGAACTCGGAGAGGAATTTTTAATATACAAGATCTTCAAAGCTAGTATATTAAGAGAAATCAGTCATTACTTAATTTAAGCAATTATTATTGCATCCAAACATGTATTGGCAATACCATAGTAAGCAAAATCAATATCAGATTAGTATGCCTCACTGGCAAGGAACAAGGGAGGCAAATGGAGTTGTGCAGACCCAAATCAAGGTTTACATGCAACAATATGAAGGTAAGGGTTAATGCTTATACATACACAGGTAAAACAGATATGACATGAAATTTCAGTAGTTAATGATCCTTATACCGACAATAAATCACTAAATAGAAATATCATACTTCATAGGAAGTAAATTAAGACGAAATGGTTGAAGAAGCTACAAAGAAGGACATAGTAGCTTCATTTAATTTTGATGTTTGTTTTATGGAGTTACATTCACCGCAACTACTAGATCATAGTTGTCCAAACTGAAATCAGAATCTTTAATTGGATCGCTACCATGTGGGGGGGATGTACATAGACTTTATCCCCAAGTCATGTCAAAATGCTATCGAGATAGTGTCTAATATGTGACTAAAATTTACTCTTCGTTTGGCTGACGTGCTATTAATTAAGATGTATGATATGATGACGAATTAGTAAGGGACAAAATATGCTAAACAAAGTAAAATGCAAAATAATCCAGCCATTGTACAGAAAATGATACAGCTAATTCTGCAAATGTAATGCCAATTGGTACAACAATGAAGGAATGTCTTATAGATATAAGACAACAAATGAATGCAGACATGCCTAAAAGTAAAAGTGACATTGGGCACTATTGAGTGGGACAGGTTTTCCAAATTTAATGAATCAACTAAATTAAAGTTAAGTTTTAAAGAATGCTAGCATATCTAAATTTTTTCGTATTTACTCTTTATTTCTGATACTGATTTTGCTTACTATGGTACTACCAATACATGTTTGGATGCAATAATAATTGATTAAATTCTGTAATGATTGATTTCTCTTAATATACTACCTTTGAATGATCTTGCATATTAAAAATTTCTCTCTGAGTTCAAACTTCTTAATATCTAATTAATTAACACAAGTGTATCATTGACGACCAAATTCAACACAACCATTCTAATTGGTCCACCTTATCCACAATGTCAGCAGCTACAAACATGGTCTTACAGTCCTCCTTAATATATTCTCGCTGTCTTTTTTTTAATATATAAATTTAGCATTATCAGCAATTAACCTTCTTTGGGATTATCTGTAGGGTCACACTAAACAAAGGAACACTTACTTCATTTACTTTGAGGAGCACATCAAAATCTGGATGTGTCATCCCTGTTCCAGTAGATGAACAAGTCATCCCAATTGCAAACGTGAATCCCAAGAAGATGTTAGTGAAAAACTCATTCATTATTTAATGTTAAAATTTACTACAAATACTTACACTCATTCTTTTCCTAACACAGGGACAAACATTTTCAATTGAAGCAAAGATATCCTTTCCGAGTGACCAAAAGAGATACTATGTTTTAGTATGTTCCAATTGCGGATAGGAAGTTTGTTATCAAATCATCATAAAAATTCACTGTATGAACTGCAACCAACAAAAAATGCTCATCCCAGGTACTTTATTACTATACCAACAATATCAACTTCTTTTAATTCTTACTAACAAATAATGGTATTCTAAACATACAATGCCACATGTGTCGATTTGATGTAAATCTCGAAGATAACTTTGGCTCAACAACAGGGATGATCATGAACAAAGAAAGAGAGAAATTATTATCCCTAACTGCAGAACTAATTTACGAAAGAGCTTCCACTAAGGTATAGGTTTCGAAAAAAATAAACTTGTCAGAATGATTTATACATTTCGCTCTCCTAAAGCAACTGTCCACCTATAAAAGATATCCACACAAGCTTTATTCACAAGATCTTTTCTATTCGAGCCAAAAAAACATTTGCCCGTACTTCAAACGCAACTGCTGTAAAACTATATATCCAATCATGCGTTGAAAAGGAAAATACTCTTCCAGCACTAAAGACAATCAATATCCAGGAAGGAAGCAAAAGAAAACAAGAAGTTGAATCAAAACAAGTCAGTGAACAGGCTGAATCATCATCACTCAAAATGAAACAAAAATTGGAGCCACCAACTCTAGAAAAATCAATCTGGAGGTAATTACAACCTTTCTGCCCCTAATCCTTTCTTCAACTACTATTTCTATTGCATACTAACCAAACATTTTCTCCCAAAACAATTTTTATAGTTTATCCAAACTTTTGGCAGCTATTTTTGACTTCTGTATAGAAAAGGTACATGCAATTCCATATGTTTATATCATAATTTCAAATACAAATAGTTTATGTCTTGTTTTTACTTTACAGGAAATACAAGCTTGCTCACTTTTGAATATCTCCAAAAATGCATTAGTTGCCTAGTTTCTGCCATGATAAAAAGGCCAACAAACTTTATTGCCAACAATATTCCATATAATTACCTTTTCAGGCGACATCTAAACTTTTGACCTTTTTTGGCAGATAATGACACCAGGCCACTTTTGTTGACGCATTTCAAAGCCAACTTCAACAGCCCTACGTGCAACTGTAACATTTACATCTGTTTCTCTTTCACATCAAGCTTTCTGTATAACCTTGCACAAAAGTTTTGTAATATATTTAAAAATAACGACACCTTCTTTATTTCCACGTCAATATCAAATTCACTCGCCCGTGCCTTGCATGGGCTTAACATTTCAAGTGAGACACATACATGAAGATTGCATATTAAGTACATAACAACTGTGACACATATCTATATATATCAAACCTATATATTAAGTGTTGGAGCCAAGTTTTATAACATAGGTATGTACATTTTATTTACATAGGCAAAAGGAAAGCGGCCTGTTATGGCTATGCTTGCTGCAACGAGAAAAAATGGCTCCAATCATATTGCAAAATGTAGGCGACATGGCTTTTCACTGATAAAAAAATTAAAATACAACAGTTAGTTGAAGTGTTGAATGTAGGAAGTATCAGTTCTGAAAAGGTAAAATAGTATAATTTATGGAGAAGTTTATATACCTTGTTATAGTGTTTTGGAGGGGGAGTTTTCAGCTCTAGAACATGCCTGTGATGGGAAGTGGCCTCTTTCTTGTCTTTTTTGGTTGTGACAGGATTTTCAATCTTCCTTTTGCTACTTCCTACTATATCCATTGGAACAAGTCATGTCGTTAAAATAACACGAGATGTTATAGAGGATATATCTTCTAAAGAAGGAGATAGTTTAATGTTTTCTATATGTCTTATTGAACAGGATTTACATGTATTCATACAACCAAAATAAAGGAACATGTGTTCCAACTACTGGAGAATAAAAAGGGGTCATGACAAACATGGCCAATACTATAATTGATGTTCTTAGGCATATTTATATGCCTAAGTTGTCAATATTTTCCCATGAGTCGATGAGATTGAAGAATGATCTCTAGTCATTAGTTTAATTTTTGGGGTAACTTGTGATAATTGTGCACTTACACACATGATTAGTTGTTTCAGGAACTCTCGAGGGAATTTGAGTCAACTTAAAGAAAAGAGATGCAAAAGAGCATTAAAATCGGATTAGGATGAAGGCCCTAGGGCCAGGCGCACTGCTAGACGCGAGGCGCCAAGGGCCAACATTTAGCGGCCATTCTCAGGTGCACTGAGAGGCACGACGCGCCAAGGCTTAATATTCAGAGGCCTTTCTTAGGCGTTCTGAGAGGCGCGACGCGCCATAGTGTAAGGCGAGTTTTGGGCGCGATGATAGGCGCGATACGCTAGTGGGATCCCGACTTTTCCAGCTTAAAAGTGTTAAAAAAGGATTCCTAATTGTAATAGATTTTGTCTCCAATTTTCCTAAACTTATAAATATACCCCTTGGGTTCTATTGTAGGGGTTCGACTTGTATTTTGTGGGCAAGAGCAAGTATCTACGTTTGCAATATGTTTTGATCTTCCAACTCTTCTATTTTTCAGAAATCGCATGAACAATTGTATTTTGTGGTTTTCTAATAAAATGAGTGGCTAAATGCCCTAGTTTTGAGGCTGTAGCTATGAATGAATTGTTGATTAATTAAAGGCTTTATGAATTAATTCTTGGTTGTCATTATAAGTTACTTTTATATTCTTGTTTTAGTATTTCTTGACTGGCCATCTAGAGATAAATCTATTGTTTAACCTTAAAATTGGGAGAGGAGAGGTTAGATAGACCAGAGGATATAGAGAGCTTGATCGACCCGTTAAGTCGAGGTGATTTGTGTTCAGGAGTGACGCTCGGACGAACAACTCGCTTGGTTACGAAATAGGATGAAATATAAATGCTCGCCAATTAGTCTATTTATCCCCGCTCAACAATGTAGTTATGTAGCTAATTGGGGTAGGTGATGAGAGGTGTATAGCCCGACTCATATAATTAATCTTATAAACCAATAACTTGACAACTGAAGTTTGTTCTAAGCCAATAATATGATACATGATATTTAGTGTATGTTGCAGTCCTGGAATTCCTTTTAACTTGCTTGAAACATTATATCAAAGTCGTTCACAATTAGTTAGGTTTATTTAAGTTCATAATTAGTAGTAGTTAGCAATTAATCATCAACTCTTGAAAAGGTTACTTTTACTTTCATTTGTAAAGTTAAGCGTTAAATATAAATTGATCATAAGTCCCTTAGGAACGAAAACTCGTTTCTTAAAGAATCTATATTACTTGCGCGACAACGTACACTTGCGTGTATACTGGGGAGCAACAAGTTTTTGGCGCCGCTGTCGGGGACTTAGAAATTGATTTATATTCAATCTTATTAAGTCTACAATTAGATTATTTAGATACTAATTACTTGATCTTAGCTTGTTTATTGCAGGCACTTGACTTTCAGGTCTGGCTAGGAAAGGAGAACTTGTCGAACTATACAACGAACCTGAACGAGTTCTACGACAGAGCAGAAAAATGAATCAAGGACGAGGAGAATTGGGGTTAGGTCTTTCGGAAAACATTGATGATGATAATCAGACAACTTAAATAACCCAAAAAACGTGAATAACCAAAGGAACTCGAATAACAAAGGAGTACCACCTGTAATACCCGCAAGACCAGTCCGTGATGTGACAGTCCCACTCACAGCCAATCTGGCATCTAGTATTAGGAAACCAACATCGGGGGGTAGATTTAAACTAAAGCAGAGCATGGTACAGATCCTCCATTCTAATGGGAAATTCACTGGTCTCCCTCATGAGGATCTTCAAGTCCATCTTAGGACTTTCATAGATATTACCAATACATACATCCCAATTGGAGTCTCATTAGACTATGTAAGGTTGACTTTGTTCCCATACTCATTGTTAGGAGCTGCAAGGCGTTGGTTAGATTCTGAGCCACCAAATTTCATCACTACTTGGGATGATCTAGCAAAGAAGTTCTTGAGTTCATTTTTCCCATCCAAGAAAACCGCTAAGCTGAGGGGTGAGATAATAAGCTTTGTTCAAAAGTAAGGGGAGGACATGTACCAAGCATGGACGCGTTTCAAATAAATGTTGAATGCTTGCCCACACCATATGCAAACCAATAAGGTACTGGCTCACACTTTCTTTGAGGGTTTAGATTATAATGCTCGTGCTCTTCTTAATAGTGCAGCAGGTGGACAAGCCCTATCCATAACAAGTGAAGAGTTCTTCGCTTTACTCGATAAACTTTCTAAAGGGAACCAAGGGGTATGAAGGTGAAATGTCTAGAACCCTAACCCAAAAGGCTGCAGGGATCTTAGATGTAGACCAAGCTACTGCCATAAATGCCAAATTAGATGCAATGCAACATAAAATTACCTTGCAATTTAAACAAATGGCTCTAAATCAGGCTCCGGTAAACGTAGTACAACATGTAACAAATTGGTGTGAGGTATGTGGTAGTGGAACTCATGAAATCGAGCAATATGAGGCAAATCCGGATTTCGTAAACTAAGTGGGTAATGCGCAAAGGGGTGGAGTGCAACAAAATTATGGTAACACCTACAACCCTAGTTGGAAGAACCATCCTAACTTCTCATGGGGTGGGAACCAAAACCAAAATCAGGCACAAGAGGTTAACCAATACCGTTCTCAAGGGGCTGGGAAACAATACTACAATCCTAACCAAGGCTTAAATTCTAGTGCACCAAAATGGGGGATGACCAATGAAGAGCTACTCCAAAAGCTCATGACTGAAATAGGGACCAAATTAAATGCTAGAATAGATAAGCAGGATGAGAACATTAGAAACATCCAGATATCCCAAATGAGTTTAGAGAAACAAGTTGCACAAATGACTAATTCTTTGAACTTGCGTCTCTAAGGTGGGCTGCCCGGTGATACTGAGCCTAACCCAAAGCAGTTGCATGCGGTAAGTACTAGAAGTGGGCTGCAATTAGAGGAACTAACTCCAAAGAAGAGAGACACTGAGGTAAGTAACAAAGAAAAGAAGGTGGAAGAGGTAGTAAAAAGCTCAAATGTTAAGGTACCCGTTCCTCAAAAGAAATTACTACCTCCGTTTCCACAAAGGCTCAAAAAGCAGAATGAAGATGAATGCTTATTTTGCTAATTTCAATCAAGTTGCCCGGGTGTGGTTAAAGATAGTGTGTAGTGTGCTATTGCCCGCGAAACATCTGACAGAGGTAACACGGGATAGGGTGGTGTTAGTTAATATGTTGATGAAAGGGATGCACATTAATGTAGGGGCAATTCTTAGACAAAATATGATAAAGTTAGGAATAATATGCGGTGGCGGTTTTGTTATGGGGGTTTGATCACTCAGTTTCTGCGGTCCCGGGGTATTGAGGAAGAGGCTGTGGACCTGACCATTGCTTTTCACCCGGATCTGACGGGTAAGCTAGTTGATGTGATGAGGACTAAGGTCCTTGACACCTCTCATGGATCGGTTCTGTCTGCCCAAGAGAGGAAAGCCCGTGACGATAGTGTCATGGCTAGGATGTTTGGGATGGCTGAGTTGCAATTGCGAATTGGTGGACTTTCGGTTACTGATGATGAGATGGAAACAATGGCGGATCGCTACCCTTTGAATGAGAGTGCAACGACCTTATGCAGGACTGGTCCCGCCTTCTTAGAGCCTCTGGATGATGATGATGCTATTGCTGATGAGGCTCTCGATGATGATGAGGAAGATGATGCTGATAAGGAGGAGGATAATGCCTTGATGGTGTTCGATGGCGGTGATGACGAGGCCTAGAGGCCTCAGGGAGTATTCCTAACCTTATACTTTGTTTTAATTGTGCACTGAGGACAGTGTTTATCTTTAAAGTGTGGGGTGGGGTAATATTCTCTGTTGTATATAGTTGTTTACTGCTTTATCGAGTCTAGTTGTTAGTTTCTAGTTAATTTCTTTTTTGGGTTCCTCAGAGTTTGTTTTCGGTACTTTTACTGAGGATTGTCCCTTTGAACCGAATATGATTAGTTTATTGCTTTATTGAGTCTTAGAGTCATCTTAGAAGTGACAGTTCCCAATGATGGATGGATGACGACCGTCTTAAGAGAAAATTAGTCACATAGAAGAGTAGGATTGAGTAACCAACCTTGGTCTTTTGAAGCTATGTCCGAATAAGTTAGCCAAACGTCATGGGTAGTCATATTTGGAAGAATGTAATAAGTGGTTGACCTTGTAATTAGCATGTGTTCTTAAGCTTGACTCGAAATAAAATGAAAATGGGCTTAATTGTGTAATAATACCGTAATGCAACTTGTATGAGCATGTTAGTTGATATATCCTTATATGTATCATAATGCCATGTGTGGTGAGAATTGATTGGTTCTTTCTTAACTTAATATCTAGAACTTGCCTTGTATATGTTGAATTAGTAGCTTGTATGACTTAGGGAATGTGATTGAGGCGTTTCTTTGAAATAGCCAATTCTTCACTCTTATTGTATGCCTACCATTGAATTTATCCCTAGTGAGCCCCATTGAGCCTTTAGCCTTATTTATTGATAAACCACATGATAAGCCAAAACCCGTTGTTTGATACCAAGTCTTTTGATCCTGTGAAAATCCTTAATGCACTATGTTAAGAAGAAGGGTTGGAAAATGTTGGTTGATATAGCTAAGGGTGAATTGCTACATTGTGTGGAAAAAAAATCTGTTTTGGCCCTGGTCCTTAGTGACAATCTGCACCTCGACTAAAATTGAGGGTGGCTAATTTAGAATTATGTTCGAAACATTGGCCCTGATCCTATCAAGGATAATGTGTACCTTACTTGGATGTTAAAATCTAGAGTTTGGATGGCTAGTGCAAAGGCATGAACAAAAAAAAAAAGAAAAAAAATGATGAAAAAGAAATAAAGGGCATATATGGGGCAATTAGCTAATTCGTTTATTAAAGAATCTATATTATTTGCGCGACCACGTACACTTGCATGTATACTGGGGAGCAACAACTGACTAAGAGAATAAAAAGAAAAATAAATAAAAGAAATCTGTTTTAAAAAAAAATATTCTAGAAGACTTCTTTATTTCACGTGACATTTGAAGTTGAGAATTTCCCAGTACCTTTTCCACCACGAGTTCCATCATGTGAAATAAAAATACCCCCACTCAAGTTGGAGGGGCGCGAAGTGAGACCCAACTTGCTGACGAGAGATCGATGGGATGGCCCACAAAGAGGCTTTGTGAAGAGGTCGGCGATTTGAGATTGGTAAGGTAAATATGTAAGGGAGATGATTCCAGCGAGGAACTGTTGCCGGACAAAGTGACAATCGAGGTCGACGTGTTTGGTTCTTTCGTGGAACACCGGGCTTTTTAACGATATGTATTGCTCCCTGACCGTCGGAGTACAAATCAATTGATAGGGTGGGAGTCACACAAAGATCATTGAACAATTGTACCAACCAAGTGATTTCCGCGACGACTCTCCTCATAGAACTATACTCTGCCTCAGCGGAAGAAAGGGAAACCAATGATTGTTTCTTCGACTTCCATGAAATTGGGGAACCACCAAAACTGACATAATACCCGCTGATAGAACGACGAGACTCTAGGAAAGATGCCCCGTCGGAGTCACAAAATGCAACTAGCTGAAGAGAAGATCCTGAATTCATGAAAAGTCCTAAATTGGGTTCACCTAAAAAGGTAATGCAGGCAATGAAAAACAACATCAAGATAGGGTTGGCGAGGTGCTTGCATATACTGGCTAAGATGTTGAATTGAAAATGAGAGATCTGGTCTGGTGTGAGTTAGGAAATTCCATTTTCCTATGAGTTCCCGATAATAAGTCGAATTATTCAAACGAGCTCCTTCATCTGCTTTGAGTTTGTGTGAAGGGTCAAGTGGTGATGAAGTTGGCTTCATTCATAAACAACCATAATCAACTAACAAATATGAGGTAAACCTCTTATGTGTCAAAACTAATCCATCAGCTTCGCTCAACATTTCCAGTCCAAGGAAAAAAATTGGCCAGTCCCAGATCTTTGATGCGAAACTCAGAGTTGAGAAATATTTTTATGTCACTTTGCTCCAGTAAATCATTTCCTGTAATTAGTATGTCGTTCACAAAGACAACTATGATTGTGACTTTGTCTACTGATTTCTTGAAAAATAAAGAATAATCATTTAGAGAGGGGGACCCTGAAATTCAAAGCTGCTGTGAGTCTGGCGTACCATTGCCTTGAAGCTTGTCGGAGTCCATAGAGAGACTTTCGCAAAAGGCAAACATGATTGGGTGAGGGTGCGTCCATACCTGGAGGACATTTCATGTAGACCTCTTCCTGTAACTCTCCATGCAGAAAGTCATTATTAACGTCTAGTTGAAAAACATCCCTGTTTCGCTTCACTGCCATAGCTAGAATGCATCTAATAGTTGTCATCTTAACAACCAGTAAGTAGGTCTCAGTAAAATCAATTCATTCTCTTTGAGTGTCTCCCCTAATAACTAAACGAGCTTTATACCATTTGATTTGTATTTCACTTTGTAAACCCATTTGCAAGGCAAAGCCCTCTTCCCATTTGGTAATGAAACAACCTCTGATGTCTTATTGAGTTCTAGAGCCTCAAATTCCTTAGCCATTACCTCCTTCCAACCAATATGAAGTGTTGCTTGGAAATAAGAGCTAGGTTAGAACAAGATAGTTGAATGTTTTCTGTATGTCTTATTGAACAGGATTTACATGTATTCATACAACCAAAATAAAGGAACGTGTGTTCCAACTACTGGAGAATAAAAATGGGTCATGTCCAACATGGCCAATACTATAACTGACTAAGAGAATAAAAAGGAAAATAAAATAAAATAAATAAAAGAAATCTGTTTAAAAAAAAAAAAACTTCCAGAAGACTTCTTTATATCACGTGACATTTGAAGTTGAGAATTTCCAGTACCTTTTCCACCACGAGTTCCATCATGTGAAATAAAATCAAATCCAATATCTTCATAGCAAGCTTTTTGTATAACCTTGCACAAAAGTTATGTAATATTTTTAAAACATAACGACGCCTTCTTTATTTTCACGTCAATATCAAACTCGTCCGTGCCTTGCATGGGCATTCTCCCCTAGTATATATATATATACAAGATGTAACTGTACAAAATTAAACAAAATGACCATTCAGTCATTGTTATAACAAAATATGGCCCAATTATTATTTGAGAAACTTTCGCATATATCCATTCAAAAATAGTTTAATTACGCATCATAGTTATAATTTGCTAATTACGATTCGTAGATACATGTTATAGAGAGGAGAGTAGCGAGCGAGATTGGGAGAGGGAGGAGAGAGGGCAAAGAGTGGGAGAGAGGTGAATTGTATATGTATATTGGTTAGATAATTGTATATTATGCATATGCATTTGTATATATGGCGAGCGAGATTGGGAGATGAAGGAGAGAGGCGAGCGAGATTGGGAGAAGAAAGAGAGAGGCGAGCGAGAGAGGGAAATAATTTGTATAATTTGCATCTCGTTTGTATAATTCGCGGGTACGTTTGTATAATTTGCGTGTTTTTGTATAATTGAGTAATATAAACTATGATAAAACTCTAAATAACAAATCGATACAAACATAAACATATGAACTTTAAATAGTTATACAAATTATATTAAACAAATTACATTATATAAATCATATTATCCAAAATCTAAAACTACACGTTTATACAAACTTTAAAAAGTTATACACAAAAAGATTGAATGTAAATGGTGATAAAACTGAAAAATCAAAGGAAATCATCGTCATACACA
Organism: Solanum acaule; assembly: GCA_036250505.1. NCBI lineage: Eukaryota > Viridiplantae > Streptophyta > Magnoliopsida > Solanales > Solanaceae > Solanum > Solanum acaule. The sequence goes on along the minus strand of JAJOOR010005324.1, from coordinate 5,279 downwards.
AATACAAACCATCGTATACAAATACAAATCAAATGAAGAATTGTTAATTGTGAATCATACAAATGTAGTGAATTATACAAATGTGGCTAATTATACAAGCTCGAAATCAGCTTACATAATTAATTGTTAATGTTAGTCGCGAGTGGTAATTATAGCAAACTATAGCTATGATGAGTAATTTAGTAGTATAAGTTTGCTTAATCGCGTAATTTTCCCTTATTATTTTATAACTATATATAGAGGGTATTTGGATTAGCTTAAAAGTTGGTCAAACCTACTTTTAAGTCAATATATGACTTCATGAAGTGTTTGGTAAATATAAAAAGTAACTTAAAATAAGTCAAAAATGATTTCAAAAAAGTTAGGAAGTGTTTGGTAAGGTAAAAAATAAAGTAGGTCAGCCCTACTTTTATTTTTTGACTTAAAAGTCATTTCAATGCGACTTTTTATTTTGGAAAAATTACGCAGATAAGCAAATATATACTAGTTAATTAACTAACATAGTTATAGTTTGAATTAATTACGGCTGACAACTTAATTTTAGTTGTAATTACGTCACATATACATATACAAATACAGATTATACACACGCACATAAATATATATATATATATATATATATATACACAATTATACAAGAGATATACATATACAATTAGCCTCTGGCCACTCTCTGCCTCTCTCGCTCACCTATCTCCTCCCTCTCCCAATCTCGCTCGCCTCTCTCCTCCCTTTCCCAATCTCACTCGCTAGATATACATATACATATGTATATTAGTCACATATATGCAATTATTGATATATATACATATACAATTCGCCTCTCTCCACTCTCTGCCCTCTCTCGCTTGCCTCTCTCCTCTCTCTCTCAATCTCGCTCTCCTCTCTCCTCTCTCTCTCCCAATCTCGCTCTCCTCTCTCCTCTCTCTCTCTAAAGCTCGCTCGTCATATATACAAATACATATGTATATCAGTTACATATATACAATTATTTGACAAATATACATATACGATTTGCCTCTCTCCACTCTCTGCCCTCTCTCGCTCGTCTCTCTCCTCCCTCTCCCAATCTCGCTCGCCTTTCTCCTCCCTTTAACATTTAGCTATGAATCAAAATTAGCAAACTATAGTTATGGATCATAATTAAGTTATTTTTTAGTGGCTTTATGCGAAATTTTTTCTTTTATTTTTTTACTTAAAAGCTACTTTTTTAAGCCAATTCAAACGGGCCCATAGTCAATAGTTTTATTTTCCTCCCTGTTTTCTACTTCGTCCTCCTCTCCTTCTCTTCTTTCTTTATTTTTTCTTTGATCTTCTTCTGACCATTAATGATTACTTTCCTCCTTCATTATTTTTTCATTGATTTTCTTCTCCCTCCCTTTTTTTTTTCTTCTTCCATGTTTAAAGCTTATTGCTCGACTTTAAAATTGATGTGTAGGAAATGTGAGTCGTTTCAAGTGATTAAAATATCAAAATACTCAAAAAATTGGAGAGGAACTCACATCTAAATTTTGGGACTGTTTAAAGAAGATTTGAGTTGGTTGGGATTGAAAAATAATTGAACTGCAGCTTTGATGTTAAAAGATGGGAAAAACTACATGATTAAACAAATATTTCTATGGATACAATGTATTTGGAACATATTACACCTTATTTAACGCAGATACATGTATTTGAGTGCGCCAAATACATCTATTCGGCGAAGTAAATGTGATCCAAAAGATAATTTCAAAAACTAAAGTGAAAACATATAATTAGATCCTAAACTAATGAAATTTGTATTATTTGGGACACTTGTAGGGAAATGCAGCAACAAGGGAGCCAACACATATACATAAATCCAATTGTATATTTTACACAATTGACTTGAGCAAGTTCCCTCTCCTTACTACTCCTTCTGTTACAATATAAATAAATTTTTAAGGTGTGTTATTACATTCCTTAATAAAGTTAATTAAAAATTAGGTATATTATATAAACATGCCCTTTAATTTGGTTTATGTTAGCATATATGCCATTAATTTTGAGTGTGCACAAGTAAATACATAAACTTGTATAGACTTTTGTAACGACTTCTTTCGATCATTATGGGTAGACCAGTGATAAAATAATTGAGTGAGAAAAACTTTTGAGCCGTAACTTGAAAATTTTAGACTAGGCCAGTCTCAGATGAAATATGAGCGATGTGCAGTCTAGGGCAATCTAGAAATAGAGTGGGTAGTATGTGTAAACTTGGATTGAGTTTTCTATTAGCTAAGACATTAAGAAATCCATAGAAATTTTTGAAAGTGAATTCGGGTGAGCAAAACACCCGATATCGGACTTGGCGTGAAAAAGTTAGTTTAGAGCATCAAGATTCGAAGGTGTGTTGTGAAAGGGAGACTTTTGGGGAGATTCCCGAGTTTTTGTCCAGTCCAATATGCTATAACGGTTGTCACACCACTATAACAGGGGAATTAATTCTTGCTATAGCAGGTTGATGGTCGCTATAGCAGGTTAGTCACGAATTAATGCAAGAAAAGTCTCAAAATATTTCATTATTATGCAACTTCATTTTTGGGAAGAGAAATGTGACTTGGAGAAATTATCTATAGTTTTTGCACCAATTTCTTCAGTAAAGGTATGTTAATTACTTCCCTAACTTCTATTTCAATCCTTAAACCTTAGAATCTAGAGTGGTACTCTTAGGGGAGGGTTTGATTTGAATTGATGGTGGGAAAAATACTGATTTGAATAAAATATTCATGAATAATTTGTCCTAGGATTAGGATTAAGTAATAATTTGGGTTTAATTAGGTCATTGTTTATTGATTGTTGTGTTTCGTTATTGTTTTAGACCAAGCACAAGTCAAAGCATTACGAAAAGGGAAAGCTCAAGTTCTTTAGAGCATTCAGGCTAATTTCAAGGTAGGTGATGATTGTTTGTTTCACGTTTATGTTATATGTGCGTGTTAAATGCTTCATTAGTATTGTATGCATGATACATGATTAGGGAAAATTAAAGAACATGATTTGAAATGATAAAGGTTGTCAGTAGAATGCAATGAATGTGTTTACTTGGGTGTACAAATGTGATTGATATTCATTGTCGTTGTGATTGTGATGTGTGTTTGATGAGTGGATTGGGTACCACGCTGAAAGTGGATTGGGTACCACGCTGAAACATATTAATGAGTGGATCGAGTACCACATCGGTACATAGTAATGAACGGATCGAGTATCACGCCGATACATACTAACGAGTGGAATGGGTACCACGCCAGTACATACTAACAAGTGGAACGGGAACCACACCGGTACACTAATAGTTTGCATATAGATTCCTTGAGAGAACTAGATTTGTCTTGTTGTAATATGATTTTCCATGTTTATTATACATAACACACAAGGTAAGGACCAAGAGTCCAAGTTATATTGTACTTGTGCTATAATTGTACATTATCTTTTTTTTTACTAAGTTGTGGTTGCATGATTCATATTTCTTATTTTGGAACTAGCTGATGATCCTACCAGTAGACTGTGGTTGTATACTGATACTGTATTTTGTCTTTCTTTCTTAAATATAGGCATACTTAGGCAGTTGCTTCAAAACCTCAGTTGTGAGACACGTGATATTTGTCACGCCCCGAGCCTACACCTTGGGCGGGACTGACACTCGAGAATCATTGCTGGCCCCAAGCGAGCCCTTGGCCCAACTTACTACTCAGTGGAAGACTTACTCATGATAAAATACTTTAAAAAGAAATCTGAATTGCTCAATAGATAACTTAGAATGTATTAAATAACATTCAACTTAGCTAAAGTAGCAACTCTAGATTCAACATAAGCCAATAACAAGATAGTGACAAATATACTAACTGTCTATGAAGCCTTTAATAACTGAGATGGATGCCGAGACAAGACCCCCGATCATCCTAACAATTGAAAACTACTAAAGCAATATAAATAGGGGTCCTCCGGAAAGTAAGGAGGCTTACCACAAGACTCTGAATGCTCAACTGGATTAACGAAGCACTGGATGCTGATCCTGATTACTTGTATCTGCATCATAATAAGATGCAGGTTAACTGGCATCAGTACATTGAATGTACGAGCATGCGAGGGGAATGCTAAAACAAGACATAAGCTTGAAAGGAGCTGAAAGAACAAACCTGGTCTCAACTGAACTAAACTGAATTCATTTCAATATAAAACAGTATAAATAAGTGCAATATAAAGAAAAGTTTTTTAAAACACAGATAACAACTCTGTGTATTTTGAAGTACAATAGTAACTCTGTATGTATGTAAAGATACAACATAAACTCTGGATGTATATAAAAAGAGAAGTAACTCTGTGTATATAATAATACAAAATACTTCTGTGGGAGTTTCTCTAACCGACAACCATCACTTAAGAGTTATTGTGATGATACAACGTTTTGCCTCACGCTGCTAGGGCCGTCCTATACCTTGCCGAGGGTATAGAACCTGACTACTAAGTGGATCCACTAGTCTAAGCTAAAAAACACTAAGGAATCATCTAAAAAGTATGACCCTTTTTCTACCCATGGTGGCTACATGGTTTATGGGGGCTGAGAGTTGTCTGAACTCTCCCCCATATCGGTGCTCAATACTACTCCCAAAATATGATACTAGCTCTTATGATTAAAAACATAACTCTGTGGTTTGAGATAATTACTCAAAAACTAGCCCGAAGGCTCTCTTGGAAAACAATGTTTCCTCTATTGCTTAATTGTGAAAGCATTTACTCTTTACTGAAAACTAGCTCAAAGACTCTTTTGGAAATCTCAGTTTCCTCTCAAGTTTAAATAAGAAAACATTTTACCCTTTGGGAATACATAGTGCCGATATACTCTTTTGAACAAATGAACTTCAATCTTTACTCCTTACTCAACTCAAAACTCGGGTCTTAAAACAAAGTTAAAACATTTGTAAAAGACTTGTGGAAGACACTATGAACTTCTCTTGACTTGACTCTTAACTTTCCTTGAATTTGTAAAGGTGTCCCGATGATTTATATTAGGGCGATAAAGGACATGTACGGTGGAGCCAAGACTCGGGTTAGAACGGTTGGAGGAGACTCGGAGCATTTCCCAGTTGAGATGGGGCTGCATCAGGGATCAGTCCTTAGCCCTTTTCTATTTGCTTTGGTAATGGATGAGTTGACGCGGTCTATTCAGGAGAAGGTCCCATGGTGTATGTTATTTGCGGATGACATAGTACTGATCGATGAGACGCGGGACAGAGTTAATGCGAGGCTGGAGGTGTGGAGACGAA
>JAJOOR010005323.1:0-44387 GCA_036250505.1 Solanum acaule | reverse complement strand
ATGTTACCTCACCCCTTTTAAAATGGGGAATTTTTATTTTGATGGAGGTGCATTCAATATTCTTTGTGAACAATTCTTTAACATTGATGAACAACAAAAGACTTCATTTCGGATACAAAATCTTTGAAAGAAGAAGAATCATTTGGATCTATCCTCTCTATGAGGAGCGATGGAGCTTTAACGGAGGATTCGGGTCGAATAATCATTATGGACAGTGAGTGAAGCAGAAAAAGAGCTGGAAAAAATAAACTTAAAAAGGAATGGTTGAACTGGGGCAATGTTGAAAAGCCAAGAGATTGAACAACATAAAAATCTAGTGGAAGGCAAAGAGGGATCACAATGATTAAGAAACTTGTAGGTTTTGGTTTGAGGTCAATGGTTAAAGTAAATTTGATGGTTTTGATTTCTTTTATTTCTCACCTGGTACTTATTAGGCATATGCTTAATTCTTTTCGCATCTAAGCTTACATCATTTTTTTTGTTGCTATGACCTACGTCTTCTACTGATTACAAAGTTATGGGCAACTACTTTAATACATCCTGGGTTTGCATTTTGAAATATTTATCTCACAATCTCTTTATTTTCAGGTGTATTCCATTTAGGTTCAGAAATATGGAAGAAAATAGTGGTGAGACATCTGAGAAGATAGTTGAAGTATTGATGATAAACTCAACAAGTGGGCCTGGTCTTCTATTCCCAAAGGTGAGAAATTGTTAGAGCATTTGGGTGTTAAACATTATCCTATTGAATTGGTAATGTTTGAAGTGCTTTTTTTTGGCCATAGTTAACTAACGCTATGTGGTTTAATCTTGCAATGGATCTAGTTGTTTTTTAATCTTTTATGCTTTCTTTTTGAACTATTACGGTGTGAAACGGTAAGACTGAAGTACATCTCGACTATTCCACCTAGTCCTGACAAATGTGTCGATTGGATCAGATATTGGCAGGTTGAAAATGGATTAGACAAAAATAGATAAAATACTTGACCCCCTCATATTTAAGATAGATAAAAAAATGGGCGATGTGACGAATAACATGGTTACTCATATTATCCGTGGCTTCTTGAAATTATTGGGAGCTGTTGAGCTGGGTCAAAGATCCAAACTTCATGAATCTATTTAATCATTCTCAGCCAAATTTGAATTTGACACGAGGCAGAGTTAATGCTAGGTTGTAGGTTTGGAGACAAACTCAGGAGTCTTAAGGCTTAGGTTGAGTAGGACAAAAACGAAATATTTGGCGAGCAAATTTAGTATTGTGTTAGATGAAGCAGGTGTGGAAGTAAGGCTTATTACACAAACTATTTCCAAGAGATAAAGTTTTAAGTATTTTGGGTTCGTAATCCACGGTAGTGGTGACATTGACGATGATGTCACATATCGCATTGGGGCGGCATAGATGAAATGGAAGTTTGCCTCTGGGTCTGGTGTGATAAGAAGGTAACACCTAAGCTTAAAGGTAAGAGTGGTGGTTAGACCGCCCTTGTTGTATGAGGAGGAGTGATGACCAGTCAAAAATTGGCTTCGCTTTAAGTGAAGTAGGGCCTTGTCACTTTTTTCCACTTCATGGTCTCCTGAAGACTGTAGGTGAGGACTTGGATCATATTTTACTACATTGCAAGATAGCCATGAGGATATGGTGGGATATCTTAAGAGGATTTGACGTCTCTTGGGCAAAACCAAGATCAGTGAAGGAATTGGTGTTTAATTAGAGGAGTGGAGTTAGAAGAAGAAGACACAAGGCTTGGAATGTTACTCCTCTTTGCTTTAATGTGGGTCATTTGGAAGGAGAAATAGTAGAGTTTTTGAAGGGGTGGAGCGGTGGAGCCTAGCTTTGCTAAATTGAGGTGTAGTCTCCGATCCCTTATTATCTTTCGGTGTAGTTCCTGTTTTGTATTGAGGATTGAGTGTCTTTTGGAGAGAGTCATACTTGTAGGTTTCTCCTTTTTTGGTATATCTCTTGTATACGACCAAGTTGGTCTTGTTAGTATCAATGCAATTTTTTACTTGGTCAAAACAAAAACAAAAAAGAGTAGCCTTTTTCAGAGGGCAGAGTAGCCTTTTCATACTAGCACCATTAGTTTTTTTTCCCCTTAAGTAAACCCTTGCATGGGAGAGAGAGAAATCTCATCTTCACTTGTAAGCTAAGACCATTGAAAAGATCTGAGAATAGAAAGAATTCAAGAACTACTTATTTCTTGTTATTCTTACTTGTCCTTATCTTTACTCCTATTCTTTGTCTTGTTCTTCGTATAATTATTACTCTCTTTCATTCTTGCTTTATCGATTTAGCCGAAAAAAAGAGAGGTTTGGTCGATATAGTACACTTCCCTTTAATCCCATTTTAACAAATTTAACTATTATTATTGCATAATATCTATTTTTCCGGCAAACAAATATCAGTCCATCCATTGTTGAGAGTAAATTCCACCACATTGATTGACCTTCTTCCCTTTTCAAGCTGTGTGACAATGCATAGGTACCTCCCATGTACTTTGAAATGCCGGAAAATCTGGATGTTACTCTGTTTCCCCTTCTTCCCCTACTGCTACAGTTGTTGCCAGTGGCGGAGCCAGAAATTTCATCAAGGGTGTTCAAGATTTTTTTTTTAATAAGTGAGTTGAATGTTACTTATTTGTTTAACCTAGGGATTCTACCATGAACGATCTCAACATTTGTCAATATCATATATAAACAATCGAGTTTTTCTTTTCTTTTTGATGCATTGATTTTATATGATAAAAATATATGATTATTGTTTTTAAAGTGAAATATTGATAGAACAAATGCGTCTAGCTTTACGAAACATAAATCACACCAGTAGAATTTTTTTTTTCTTAAAAAAAGAAGATAAAACGCATGTATTGATTTTAGCTTTGGGTTTAAAGTTGTTAACATATATAAACACAATTTTTTAAAGTAAAATGTTGGCTTTTTTGTTTTCACCATTCGAAAGGGCATTATATCCTACATAAAAATTAGAAATACATGATATTTAAATATTCAAAATTATAATAGGTTCTGTTCTACTCTCAAAATAAAACAAAAATATTTTGTGCTCTAAGAGATTCGAACCCGCGCAACTGGGGTGAAAATGAACAGGCTTAACCACTGCGCCACGGAAGAGTTCTTGTCGAGGTTGTTCAACATTAATTATTTATCCCTTAAATCCAGATTTTGACCTCTCTATATGATGTAATTTTCCGGCGAAGGGTGTTCAGCTGACCACCCTTGTATGGCCGTAGCTCTGCCCCTGGTTGTTGCCCCGTCTATTGGAAGCAATACACAAGACTTGAAATACCTAAAGGAGGGAATTGCTAATAAAATTTCAACTAACAAGTCCTGGTCTTTTTTCAATCCATTCAGCTATGTCCATTTATGTACGTCTTGTTAACTAAATAATCAGTTATACCACGCCACGTATCATCCAGTTGGCTCAAGCCGAGGGGAGATAAAGAAAAATCAAAGTTATAGCGATCGTGCCATAAGACCTTGTTCCTTTCTACTTGATGTTCTATATTTTCCTCCATTTTACTGCTTGTGCGTACCAAGAGTCTTTCTCTGTAACATTTTCAAGGACAATCACAAGCAAAGACCTATGATCCATTAAAATAGAGGAGAGAAAGATACAAGTTTTAGATAATGAGTCCACCAAATAAGTGATCACCAGAGAACTATGAGAGAGAAGACTGAAGAGAGGAATAAAAAAAAGCTAATGTCTAGATTCTAGAAGAGAGAAGGGGAGAGCGGATTTCTCGGTTATCAAAAAAAAAAAAAGAAGAGAGAGGGAGAGAGAAGAGGAAATCGAATTCTGGCAGCTGGAAGAAGTATGAGAGAGGGGAGAGCATCTCTCACTAAAAGTCGTATTTCCCTTATATTTCATATGTCTAAATATGAAATTTTATGACATATTAGCTAAGTTGCTCAGACTCGGTGCTGGTGTTTGGTACGAGTACTGATTCTAGCTTTTGGATCCTTCATGATATAGTTGATGTTTTGATTGGCTTATTTTAAGTAGCTTTTGACTTTTAAGCTATTTTTTATTTTTGTAAGTGTTTGGGAAACACAAAAAGTGCTTAAAAACACTTTTTTAGGCTGAAAAAGTACCCAAAAAAAAGAAGCAAAAAGCCAAAAGTTGGGTGTTCCCAATTTATGACTTTTAGCTTTCAACTTATAAGCTACTTAAAATAGCCAATCTAAACACCCCTATAAACTCTAAGATTCAGGGATTCAGATCCAGTTATGGATACGGATGTGGGGATTCGGCTAAAATCAATTCAAATATCTAAAAATAGAGTTATAAAACACAAATTATGAGATATTATGTGGAAACTTGAGGAGAAAATATTAATCAAGAGGAGAATCTCAAGGAGAATCTTGCCAGAAGAGCATGCTCCACACATGAGAAATTGAAAAGGAGGGGTTTCTATATTACCTCTTGGTGCTCTCTCTGTAATGAGACTGAGGAAACCAACAACCATTTGTTCCTCCATTGCAAAGTGACAACATAATTGTGGAACCTTTTTTTGGGACTAACACATACAGAATGGATTATGCCTGAGCATACAACAGATCTACTTAGTTGCTGGATCAGCAGAGGGGGATGAAAATCTAAGAAAAAGTGGTGGAGTATAATACCATCATGCATTTGGAAAGAAAGAAATAGCAGATGCTATGATAACAAAGCTAATTCAATAGAGAAAGTCAAATGGAACTGCTTGACTACTTTTTATTTTTGGTGTAAAGAGGAAGGGATAGAAGAAGCTGCACAAATTTTGGATTTTATAGGCACTTTGTAATCTATTAGCCTTTTTGTTTTTCTCTCTTGTTGGAAACCAATTTTTGGAGGTCTCCTGCTTATCCTTAATGCTGATGAATACAACATTATCTTTATCAAAAAAAAAAAAAAAAAAGACTAAAGGAAAAGGAGTGACATAAAAATTTCTATATACAAGGTATTCTATCATCTTTAATTTCACCTTTAATTTTGTTTTCATTACATAAATCATTGAATCTGTCCAGAATTTCTTTGTCGATTTTTGTCAAAGTACCCAAAAATTGGTTGACCAGATCGATTATGGATCCCACACCCACACTCATGTTGTGTTCTACACGGGTGCGACACTGGAAGTGAAGAGTTCAAGCTACTTAGCATATTAGCACTTCATTCGATCAAAGATCAACATTGAGTGCATTCTTTTGTTTTTCTTAATTATTGTTTTTAAGTGTGTGTCACACATGACTTGTTGGTTGTTGTACTTCTTTTATTTTAACCCATCTTCCTGGTGTCTACTTTTGGGCTTTCTGATGCCAGGTGATATTGCTGAATAAGTTTGACTTAACTCTTTTGGTTCATTTGATCACAAGGATGAGTACCTAATGGGTGCTGCATATTGATATCTCTGGCATATTTGTATAAATAGGGTGGTTGGGAAAATGATGAAACAGTCAAGGAGGCAGCTATCCGTGAAGCCATAGAGGAAGCTGGAGTTCGAGGGGATATAGTGGTAAGTCTCTTTAAGTATCTGCTTTATTTTTCTTCTATATTTGATACACAAGTTAGACTTTCCTACTGGAACTTAGTGTATGTTTCTGTGGCTTATGTGATTGCCTAGTGCTTGTTTAATTTTGTACCACTCCAGCAAGGACCATACGTTGAACTCAGTGACTATTTACAATGCAGAAGTTTTAGACCCTTTTCTGGAATTTAGTTCTTATAAATCCATTTATATCAAAATGGTCTTCATGTCTTCTTTTTACAACAACATAGTCGGTGTAATCCCACAAAGTGGGGTCTGGGGAGAGTAGAGTGTATGCAGACCTTACTCCTATCTTGGAGGTAGAGAGGCTGTACCCTATCTTTCTACATAAAATGTATTTTTTATTGATATAATGGGAACCTACACCACATATCAAGGTGTATAAAAGAAAGTAGATAATTCTATACAAAATGTGATTTTCTACGACATCTGGTCATCTAAAGTAGTTTGATTTGAAGTGTCCCAAAACTCAAAAGTATACAAGTAAAAGAACATTCACTAATCTATCCATCTATCTATCTATCTATCTATATTATTTTATAAAAGTGGGAACCTCAAAAGTTAAAGCTGAATTACTAAAAATTCCCTTCTAATTAACCTATTTTTACATTTAACAATAATATTAATAATAATAATAATAAATAAAAAACTAAAAGCTATTATTAGTAAAAGGTGTCATACATTTTTAAGGGATGCATCTATTCTTAGAAAGGTGTTAGATGTGGTTGTTATTTTTTCACTGCTTATAAAAATCTAAGTGGAATAAAGAAGTTTTTGGCAAGCTGGTTACACGAAGAACCAAAGCACTAGAGGATCTGGCAGCTCTAGATCACTCCAGTAAAGGGAGAGTCCTTACTGTGGAAGAGAAACAAAGATTATTGAATCTAAGTTGAATTAGAGGCACTTGCTAAAGCTGAAATTTTGAAGAAATTTCCTGGAAACAAAAATCGAGATGCAAATGGTTGAAAGATGCGGATACGAACACAAAATACTTTCTATCTATATCCAATTCCTGTAGAACATTCAACAACATTGATAAGCTTAGAGAGGATGGTGGATACATAGAGGACAAAGCCAAGATAAAAGAAGAGATTTACTCTTCTATCAAAACCTTTACTCTGAGGATGAGGAGTGGAGATCCACATCTAACTTTGAAGGATTATCTAGACTATCAGAGGAAGACAAGCTGTCACTTGAGAGAGCCTTTGAGGAAGAGGAAGTCCAAACTGTGTTATTGTCTTGTGCAACAGATAAGGCTTTTTGTCCAGATGGGTTCACCATGGCATTTTTTCAGAGATACTGGGATTCATAGAGGCATAGGTGATGGGGACTCTCAATCATTTCCATCAGGAATATCAAATTGTGAGATCATGCAATAGCACTTTCATTGCGTTGATTCCAAAAAAGAAAGGTGCAATATAACTTAGAGACTACAGGCCAATCAGTCTTATTGGGAGTGTATATAAGATTGTACCAAGCTACTAGCAGAAAGATTGAAGAAAGTTATTGGCAAGCTAGTCTCCAAGTTTCAGAATGCTTTCATTAAGCAAAGATAGATCACTGATGTAGTACACATAGCTAATGAAGCTCTAGTTTGGAGGATTAAATCTGGGACCCCTATTGTGCAAGCTTGATATAGAAAAAGTTTTTGCTAAATTGGTCTTTCTCATCTCTAATTGGAGGAAGATGAGGTTTGGTGAAAACTGGATCAGATGGATAAGATTCAGCATTACAACTGTCAAATACTCAGAGTTGGTGAACAGGGAACCACTTGGATTCTTCTCTCCTCAGAGAGGGATCAGGCAAGGGGACCCTCTATCCCCTTTCTTGTTCATATTAGCGACGGAGGGTTTAAGCAAGATGATGGAGAAGGCCAGGGATTTACAGTGGATTCAGGGATTCATAGTAGGGTCAGTTACTGAGAAACTCAGTCATCATTTCACAACTATTGTATGCTGATGACTCACTGATTGTGAGGCAGAAGAGTCACAAGTTAGGTACCTAAACTACCTAAACCTAATACTCTCTCTGTTTGAGCCTCTAGCAGGACTACATGTCAATGTGCTGAAAAGTATTATTTAGCCTGTCAATAATGTACTAAACATAGAGGAACTTGCAAGTATTTTTGGGTTGTAGCATTGGGGTTCTTCCTACCTCTTACCTAGGCCTACCTTTGGGTGCAGAGTACAAGAATTGTAAGGTGTGGAATGGTATTATTGAGAAATTTGAAGAGACTAGCTTCCTGACAATTGCAGTATCTATCTATGGGTGGAAGACCTACTCTTATCAATATCGTTCTTGATAGCCTGCCTCCTTATTACATGTCTTTGCTTCCTATTCCTAGAAAGGTTCTAAAGCAACTAGACAAAATCAGGAGGGACTTTCTCTAGGAGGGGAACAGCAACACTCAGAGATTTCACTTGATTGAATGGGATAGAGTCACACCACCTAAATGCAAAGGAGGTCTGGGAGTTTAGAGATTTGGCATCACACAACAAGAGTCTTTTAATGCTTTGGAGGTATGGCACTGATGAACCAAGCCTATGGAAGGAGGTGGGTAAGAACAAGCATGGTGAAAGTGATCACTCGAGCACAAAAATCTCTAATGCTCCTTATGGAGTGGGCCCTTGGAAACCCATTACCAAGTTAGGGAGTGATTTCTTCCGGTGCACCTATTATATACCTGGTAAAGGAGCTCACATTAGATTCAGGAAGGAAAAATGGCTCAATGGTACCACCCCCCATGGAGAAGTTCCCTTATAAGTATCAGATTGGTGTGAATAGGAATTCCACCATAGCTCATAATAGAAATGGAAACAATTGGGATATTCTATTCAGATGGGCAGTTCAAAATTGGGAGATGGACCAACTGATGGAATTGCTAGCAGATATGGAAAGATATAATATTGATGTGACCATGGCAGATAATATGTGTTGGGGAGGAAGGGGACTTTCACAGTGAAAGAATGCTACAGGAAGATTGGTACACAAAACCAAGTAGTTGACAATTAGCCCTGGAAATTAAAGTTGGCTCCTAAGATTATTTGCTTTAACTGGATTGCTCTCCATGAAGCTAGGTTGACACAAGACAATCTCAAAGGGAAAGGTCTCCAGTTAGTGAAGAGATGCTACCTATGTTTGGATAAGTGGGAAACTGTGAATCATCTATTTTTTGCACTGCAAGGATGCTACTAATCTTTGGAACACGTTCTTTTGCATTTTTGGGTTGAAATGGGTCATGCCACGTACCATAAAAGAGGCACATACAAACTGGAGCATGTGGAGAATTGATGAAACCATCAAAAGGATCTCACTAATGATTACTGTTGCTATCTTTTGGAGTATTTGGAATGAGGGGAATAGGAGGTGTTTTGATGCAACCTTAGCTGCAAATTACTCTCTCAGAACCAGAAGCCTAGTCTTACTTTTTTGCTGGACTAAATTGGCTAATTTATCTAGCACCGAACAATTTTTGGAGTTTATTGGTTCCTTTGTCTTATATTGACTAACTATAAAGGAACTTCCTTTTTCTTTATCTTAGTTTCTTTAGTCAATTTTCTTTCATTGTAAGTTGTAAATATGCATCTTCTTGATGCGCTTTTGTTAATGAAATACCCCACTTTATCAAAAAAATAATATAAATTTTTATGCAATTTCCGATACTTGAAAATAACTCCAAGCGTAAACTTTTTACATGTTTTCCTAGTTTCTTTAGTAACTGTACAATTATATTATTACCCTCTGGGTAAGATATATAACATCTTATAGTATAGTTCTGGAATGTTCTTGTTGTTTTATTGTAGCTACAACCAGTAAAGTTTACATTTATCATTCGATGTTGTTGTAATTGTAATATTCCTCATGTTAAAATTATAGGTCCATCTTCTTAGAATTGTGAAGGCTGTGACATTTTAACCAGCATTTTCAAATTTATTAAAAAGGTATAAAGATCATATATAGAATGGGTGAAATACTACTACAACCCGTGTGAATACAAGTCAACAAATTGCTCTACTTTTGTGGAACATATTTTCTATATTTATTTTTTAAATTAATTAAATATGATTGACATTCATTATTTTGATGATCTTATATTTTTTAATTTTATTTTTTTAACCCAAACATATTGATAATAATATTTATGTAAATAATTAAATTATATGGATTATATTGATATGGGATACACGCGTAACACGCGTACGATAGACTAGTATCTATAAAAGAGTTTTCAGTTCTTTCAGATGCTCTCCTATTCTTTTACATCCATAGTGTCGGAATGGTCGCTAAATGTGTTACATCATTGATTCAATCCCTAAGGCATTCCATTCACCACAACTTGCATGCAATTGGGCGATTAAGAAGTATATGATTGAGTAATAAACATACTCCCTTGTTTTCTTCACGTAAACCACCAGCAAATGAGAGTTGGCTTTCTATTCGTTTTTCTCAGCTGTTTGAATGACTTCATATGCTGCTCACAAAGAAAGACACTTCCCTAGGTCTCTAGGTATCCAGACTGACTCGCGAGGAAGTTCCTTTTTTACCCTCAACAATAGCCTATGTTGAAGGACTTGATTTTGAAAATCCCTTGGTTCTGACCTTTCCTTTTTCAAGAGGCCCTATATGTGCATCCTTTTTTTTTTTTGCAACTGGTAACTTGTTATATGTGCATCTTTTTTCTTGTACAGGATATCCATCATTTCAGATAGTTCATTCATCTTCTAATCTTGCAAGTCTTACCCGAACTCTAGCCCTATAAGAAAGATCACCTCTCCCCGACTTTGTAAACCTCGGAAACTACAACTATCTTCTAGTCTGAGTTGTTAAGATGGATGGGAATGATATACATAAGGGAGCATCCCCATACCAACTGTGCTTTCAGTTTCAGTAGCTATTTTTGTTTCTATTTCTTATATTGAACTTCACATTTTTGTTGAAATCCTCTCACCCCTTCATTATGCTCCTCCATAATGCTACTCAACATGGTTGCTTTATGTGGTCTGTCCTTCATTCTCTCCTTTGAACTTTATATTTGTCAATGATTACTTTCCTATTGGATTTATTTACTCTTTAATTTTCTTAAACCACATCCTTTCTATGACTATATGGAACTGGGTTATATGGTCATATTAATTTTTCAGCGTTAACCTGGATGTAGATTTTGGGTCTCCATCCTTTTATCCTGGAGTGAACTACCTCAATCGTAAACAAGGTTGCATCCAATTTTTGTCTACTTGCCATAAAAGCATTTTGGGACATTGAGGTCATCTTATAATGCCATATATTAGTTACATTTTGAAACTGAAATTCTTTCCAAATAACTAGATTTGAAAGTTATTTCATTAAATAATTAGTCCTGTTACACTGTCATTGAGATCCTCTTAGTTACTAACAGATAAGTGTCTTACTTTACCCTTGACTTTTGCTTTTAAGTTTGTTACTATTTCCTTTGATAGTTGAAATTTTGTGTTTATTAATTTTTTTATGAGAGATCTTTTATAACATGAACCGAGACTGAGTAGGCTCTGATGATAAAATATCCCGTTTCTTTTGTCTCATGTTAAATATGATGTAAGGTGGAGCTATGTTCTCCCCTCTTCATTTTCTTCTTCTTCTTTTCCCTTCATGACTTGAATATAGCAGAAAGTTTGAAGTCTCAAACCTGGGATTGGTGGAATCATAAAAGTTACTTCTAGGTTCATCCAATATCTACACTGGTGAGAGGTAGCAAGTAGAATTAGTAAAGGTGTGCAAAAGGTGGGCTGCACGATCGGTTTTTAAAAAGAAAGAAATTCATTAAGATTATGAATATTATGCATCTCTGTTTGTGCATATAATTGCAGTACCTAGAATTAGGAAATATTCCTTTAGATTGAGTTAATAACTCCTATCCTAATAAGGAGCCTTCTTGTTTGTTTACCCACCAATTTCACCAAATGTTTTCTCCTCTTTTTCTTTTTCATGCAAATGCTTTTATTTGTTTTATTTCATTGTTTTTTCCTGTATTGATAATATTTTGTGCATTTTATTTTGAAGCACTTTCTGGGACACTACCTCTTTAAAAGCAAGACACTCCGGGACGAGTTCAGTCCAGAAGGTTTGTGTAGAGCTGCCATGTTTGCTTTGTTGGTGAAAGAAGAGCTTGAGTGCTGGCCTGAACAGAGCCTTAGGAGAAGAAGTTGGTTGACAGTTCCAGAAGCAATTCAATGTTGCCGGCACCCATGGATGCGACAAGCTCTGGAGGACGGATTTTTGAAGTGGCATGACAGTGGTATGACAAGCACAATGAATTGCGAGGACTAGTTTTTTGTTTGTTCCTCTGACCAACATTGAGGTTCCTGTTTCTGAAGTCTGAACGAAAGAAGGCAATTGTTTAGAGCTCGATGGTGTCATGGTGTGTATTAGCTTCAATTTCATTTTAGGACTGGGAAGTAAGAGAAGGTGCATTTTAATGATTTCTCATTGATGAATAGACTTGATGGTGAATTGGAGAAAGAAGAAACAAGAAATCTCTCATTTGGCTTGATACCCACAATTAGTCAGTTTAACAATAGTATTGTAATTACATTGTCATTTCTCATCACAAACAAATGTTATGGGGAATTAATCACGAACCAATAATGTTAAAAATCCCAAAATTCACCTATGCTATTCTCATAATAATGTAGTGCAAAGAGCTAATCTAATTGATCAAACAATACGTCATTGGATGCCGTTAAGATTGAAAGAGATATCTTAAAGGAAAATGTGGATTGTTAAGGAGGCTATAGATAATTCTCAAGTGAACAAATCAAGGGAGTTAAATTAGTTATAAGAGAAATTGATGAAGATGATAGATGTTTATTACTTCTTATGTGCTATTTGTTACCACATTTTTATCAAGTGATGCAGTTTGTTAGGTTATAATTTATATGAATCCTCAAATCTTTATACATTAGTTGAAGTGGAATGTTTGCTTATGTAAATTTGCATGTAAATGTAATGTAATATCATATATTCGACATGTTCGACAAATGGTCTGTATGTTGTACCTATATGTTAGAACCCTAAATCAATGAAAAACCTAGCTACTGAATTGGGATGAGGAAGCCACATATGGGTCGTATCCAGACATACAGTTATTGAGTTGTATTCGTTGATTCATGTATTTTCAAAATAAGCCACATAGAGAGCTTTGACAAAAAGTCGAGTTGAAAGCTGACAATTATTTCAAATGAGCTCACACAAGGTCTAACTTTTAAACAAATATATCTCCTCGGATGTGAACTGTTTGGTGGTCAATTACATATCAAACAAAATGTTGTTGAGTGTAGTTTCCAACTAATCAAACCGTTCATCAATTCAAAATTTGTACACAAAGTGTTTTCTAAATGTGTTTCAAAAAGTATATATTTGCGTTGCTCAAAGTACAATAAGTAAATCAATTGAGTGTTCATTAATATAAATGCATAAATGATAGCACCTCTCTTGACCTTTTTGGTTAAGACTAAGGTGACATAAAAAGTAAAGGTGGATCAAGTGAAACACCATTGTGAAAGGACCTTGAAGCATTCAGCTCACCAAGTATTTGATAAATTGTCAAAATACCTTGAATAGTGTTTGGTTTCTAACCTGAGCTCCTATCACTATGATTGTTATAAATTAAAGTCGTAAGGCTTGAGTCATCTACGGCCACTTAAAGTTGTCCGCATATTTCACTTGGACACCTCAACTAGGGCTTGTACCTATTGAACACCTTATTTATTCAAAAATCATTCCTATTAGACACAAAATGCCGACATGACAAAAAAATTGTGTTCCACACTCCTTGAGCGCGTATAGCAATTAAAAATCATATTATTATTTTTTTGTTTTCCATCTTATATACTTAATTTTTTTAAAAGAAACAATAAAAATAAAATGGAAAAATCCTGTCTTCTTCTTCACTTCTACACTGCAACCATCCTTTAAGTACGTCTGCCTCTCTTTCTCTAACCCTTTTTTATTCTTCTTTTGCTTTTACCTTCATTTTTTAAAAGTTATTATTATATAGATCTAAATCTCAAATATTTTAGCAAAGCTCCATCTTTTTGATAAAAATAATATGAATTGATTCTTTTTTTCAGCAAAAGTCGTTATTCTTTTTCAGATAATTATGATAGTAAGTGATTAAAGAAAATAAATCCAAAATGGGTGAAAATCTTTGAAATGGCAGCAAATTTTGACGAAGAAGAAGAGGGACCAGGGAGGGGGGGGGGGTAAGGGTGGGCGTGGGTTGATTGAAAATAATTTGTTGTTTTTTTAAAATTCTTTTTTATCTAATTGCCACGTGTCATCATTGTATTGGCCTATCTGCTATGTATTTGTGTTTGACACACACGCACTTCAGTCTTTCAACAGATTTTTATTTTGTGTTTAATAGATATAAACTTGTTAAGATTAAAGTATTCAATAGGTACTTGCCTAAGTTAAGGTGTCTAACTGAAATATGCAGACAATTTTAAGGGGCTGTATATGACTTAAGCCAAGTCGTAAAATAGTATATTGATCTTTGTAGGCTTGTAGCACATTAAATACTGTAATTTATATATGTAAAGCTAAACTTTCCAATTCAAGAATTCCTAAGTGAGTCTCATATACGATACGTTTTGTTTATCTGGATCTTCTTTTGATGAGTTAGTGTGAATCACTATCTATGATACACCAGTTATCGTAAAATTTATATGATTGAATTACCTTTAGGGTGTGTTTGGTATGAAGGAATTCCAATTTTCTCATGTTTGGTTGGGTAAAATGTTTTCCAAATCAACTCATTTTCCTCAAATTTAAGGAAAATGACTTCCCTTAAAAAAATTAAGGAAAACATTTTCCAAAACTCTCCTCCGACTTCAAATTACAATTTTTTTTTTGAAAAAAATCAATTTTTTGTTGAAAAAAAAATAAATTTAAAGCTTTTTTTAAAAAAACAATATTTTCAACTTCAATTTTTAATTTAAATGTACTCCTCTTAAAGTCACACTTCATCCTTTCTACTGTATCCATCATGAAATGTTAGAAGTTTATTATTTTTGTCATGATCCAAGACTACTTTCTAGTTGTAACACGGTTCTTAGAGTCACAAGTGACCCCAAACTAACCCTTGATACTGGCGTACGTCATGAGCAACTAAATATAAACATGTTTAAGAACTAAAATGATTGAGTGAAAGCATAATTATGAAATAAGCTGGGACTAAGTAAACTAAATACAATAACATTAATTGACTGTCTATGAAGCCTCCACTAATATGACTATGGGTAGTCGGGGCATGACCCATGCATCCCTTAATCAATACATATGAATAAAAATAAAATATTGCAACTACAAACTGACTTGAGTCCTCGAATAAAGAGAACTCATCACCTGCTAGCTGGAAGTTATGATTTCCCTAACTAAGATCCTGAATACCTAAATCTGCATCATAAAATGATGCAATGCCGGATGACATCAGTACATAAAATGAAGTTACACTTAAAAGTGAATATATACAATCATAGCAAATACTAATGAAAGAATAGACTAAAACTGAATCTATTGAGCTAAATGAAGAACTCTGAAGATAGACTAAAACAAAGTCAAATGAATAGTAACACATGCACGTGTTCTTTAAAAACAAAACCTTAAAAGTGAATATATGCAATCATAGCAAATACTAAAATAATAGAACTTTACTTTTCTTGGGAAGTTTCTTACCACATACATACATCACATGAGCTCATGATATCCAATAGCTAACCTAGTTGGGAGAGCTACCCTATACCATGCAAGGGTATAAAACCTATCCATCTGATGTGGACCCACTAACTGAGCCTCAAAGGTCTAAAGGAGTTGATCGACAAAGAACTATACTCAAATCGATGGGACTAAGATTTTCTAAACCTACGTCCTCTTGGTGCTAAATAATCCTCCCAAAATAGTCTATATATGATCATAATATATCATGAAAATCATAACTGAAAACATATTATGAGTCTTTGCTCAAATTTGTTAAATTTTACTATTGGGGAGATTAAGCTCACAATTATCTGAAACGTACAAAGATCTGATCATTGATGATAAATTGGAATGTCATACTCCATAAACATTGATGGCCTATCGAAATGTCATACTGCTTAAGCATTAATGACATATCTAAATGTCATACTGCTTACGCTTTATTGGAGTATCCGATTCTCATACTAATTATGAATCATATACTTAATCGACTAGCTATAAAAATATTGATACATTCATAATTAGATAAATTTTCTATCTATTTGAATAAAGTGGGAGCCTTAGCTCAAAATCTTTTTTCTAAATTCATATGCTGAAATCTATTTCTTTCTTGAACTCTTTCTTGAAATAATGCACTTGAAGTTTGAAATAAGAATATTTCTTGAAATACTTCTTGAAAATCTTGGACTTACTTCTTTCATGAAAACAATGCAGATGAACTAATATAACAATATTTTTAAATAACTTTGACTAAAAAGGGGTCCATGTGATATAATAAGCATGAACCATGAATAAAAGAACATTAATGATATGAAATATCACAATTCTAATAATAAAACTCAAGAATCAAGAATTGGAAAACATAGAAGATTAAAAAGTCATGAACTTTGGGGTATAGAAATGTAACACCTTAGAATTTGGAAAGAAAGAAAATGAGTTTTTGGGTTGCAGGCTGTGTCTACGGGTCTTATATACGGACAATAGAAGCTTCTACGGGCTGTAGATGGAAATCATAGGAAGAGGGAAAATAGTTTTTCTAAAATCAAGTCCCAGTACCCCTTTTATAGTTAACCAGGACGACCCGTCATTCTAAGTACGAGTTGTAGGTAGGTCTCGTAAGTGGGTCCCAAACTTAGTAAAATTTTGAGGGTCAAGTTGGTTTATACAGTTTACGGACCATAGGAAGACCTACAAGTCGTAGACAAGGTCCGTCAAAAGTCGATAAAAAATTAAGGTTACTGAACTTTTTTCCTGTTGACCAGTATGGTCCAAACCATAAAAAGGTTTCGACAGTTATTTTAAGGAGCTTTTGATTCTTCTTTCTAATAGTTTTAAATCAAAACTATGTCTTTTTTATCCTAACCTAAGACCTATATAAAAATTTTAGTTCCTAAAACTACCCACTTCAATACCATTCTCCCAATACCCCGAAACCTAGCCAAATTCTCTCAAGACTAAGGAAGGAGAAGAAGTTAGGGTTAATTCAAGTTCATCAATCCTCCATTAGTTTTGGGCTTCAAGCATCAAGGTGTGTGGGTCACCCGCGGAGTCCATTCCTCCCTGGGGTCCCTAAAGTTTCCAATTTCTCAATCTCAATTTCAATTGTTTAAGCTAGGGTTTCAATTCAATCTTTAAGGGTTTCATTCAATTGTGATTGATTATTGTTAATTAAGTCTTCTAGTGCATGATTCAATGTTAATACATGATATTTAGTTGAAATTATGTTGACTTATTCTTAAATTATGATTTTCAACTATGAACCTATGAATTATGAATTTATGAAGATATGCACGTTTTTATGTAATTATCATAAATGATTTAGGGATGCTTTTAAAGGAAAGTATCAATGTTATTGTGAAAGGTTTTCTCACATGCTATTATGATCACGATTGTGAAAGGTATTTCTCAATTATTAATTCACATTGGTGAAAAGTTTTCTCATCTATGTTGAATTATGTTTAAGGAGTTATTCTATGTTTTGATCTTGAAAGATATGGATTGGTATTGATCATTGAATTTTCTATGTTATATTGATATTGACTTTTATCTGTTCCGTTGGGATTTAGACTTATCACCAAGAGGGCTTTGAGGTGGAGGCTTAAAAAGGATAGTCTAGTAGCAACCTCTAGTCACAAACTACGTACCTTCGTAGGATAAATGACCTAGCTATTGGATCCACTTTAGCAAAATATGATATGTACGGATTCTACCTTGGCTAGTAGATTCCCCTTATTTTGGTATGAGGGATATACCGGATTCCATGATTTAACTCTCATGGTCTTATTGTCGGTTGCAACTAATATCCCACAAAATGACTATGTTTCTTCAAAACTTTTCTTATGTTGTTTATGATAATGTATTTGACCATATTTCATGATTCACATGTCATTTCTTCTTTAAGTCCTTAATTGTTCAAAGAATGATCATGCCTATATGTTTTAAGCCATTCATGATATCATGCCTATTTTATGCATATTGCCCCATACTTAGTACATTCCATGTATTAATGCATACTTGTACCTACATTGTTTCACTAATGTAGGGTCCGACACTCTTATCTCCCATACTCGTGGTTGGTTGGTTTCATTGACTTTGAAGATTGGTGAGTCCTCATGATCCGAGGATCGGGACATTTTTATAGCTTTATGTCATTTTGGTTTTCATACTTTGTATGTGAAGTATGGGTTACGTCTCAATCACTTTTCTTATGATGTATTAGATAGCTATTGAGACTTATGATCGACTTCCGCTTTGTCAAAGCTCTTTGATGTATAAAATGATATATTTTGAATTTTTTATTTCTATTATCTTGTGTGATGTATGCTAAGTGGCTTGTGTAGAGCCTCTCGGGGTCCTATACTCCATGTTACACCTAGGGTATACTTTGGATCGTGACAAACTTGGCATTGAGATCACAAAGTTTAGAACTGTCCTAGGATGTCTCATAAGCCATATCGAGTAGAGTCATTCATGAGTGTGAAGCTCGCCACATTTATGAATAGGAAGCTATAATACGCTTAGGAAATTCTACTTCTTTCATCACTCTAAAGTTGTGCGATAAAGTTTAACTCTGTGTGTCTCTCTCCTAATTCTTTTCCAATGCTTTTCAGGATATGGCCCATTAAAGAGCATATGTTAGGAGGAATGTGAATGAGAATGTGGAATGAGATGCTCCTCAAGCTCTCCAAGAATCTCCACAAGTTCCAGCTGACCCTTTGGCCGAAGTGTCTAAAGCGGAGTTTCGAGCTGCTTTTCAAGTGTTGGCCCAAGCCATAACAACTTAAGATGATAAGAAGGTTGTGGTCCCCGTGAACCCAATTGTGGGTATGGCGGAAACTAGAGCAAAAGACTTTACAATAATAAGTCCCTCGGTGTTTCATGGCTCCAAGGTTGAGGAAGACCCTCAAGAGTTCATTGATGAGGTGTATAAGGTTTTGATGATCATGGGAGTGACGCCGGTTGAAAATGAAGAATTGACCACTTATCAACTTAAGAGTGTTGCTTCAGTTTGGTTCAACCAATGGAAGGAAGAGAGGACGGTTGATGCGGGTCCTCTTGATTGGGAGAAGTTTAAGGTTGCTTTCCTTGATAGATTCTTTTTCCTAGAGATGAGGGAAACAAAGGTACTTGAATTCATTAACCTTCGTCAAGGGAATATGAGTGTGAAGGAGTATGCCTTTAAATTTACACAATTGTCTAAGTATGCTCCTACCATGGTTGCGGATCCTAGGGAAAAGATGATTTTGCGCCCAAACACACAAGCAAGTGTACGTGGTAGTGCAAGTAGTAAAGTAGCTTTTTTTAGAGCCGGGTATCGTACCCACAGAGACTTAAGATTAGATTGTATTTATTTCTTCAAGTAACTAGAACGTAACACAAGTGTTTTCAGAAAAAGTGATGTGTTATGCTAAATGATCAATCTTCTAAATACTGAAGTAAACTAATATGATTCAATTTCAACTTGGAGTTAAAACAATGACTTGGGGAATTCCAGGGCTGCAACCTGCTATGGATTCATGCATACTATCTTCTTTAATGGATATTAATCGGTTATCGAATCAATGATTGCAAGGTTAAATGTATGATCATGGTCTCTCGACCTCTAATCACCTACCATAATTGGTAGCCTAACTACATCGTTGAGCGGGGATAGACTGAACCAATTACCAAGCATTACGTTTTCTCCCGTCTATCAACCAACCAAGGTTTCTAGGTATATCCCTATCCTAGATATAGATCAACCCTAAATCTAGAGAAGATCATGCTCCTTTTGTCCCAAATTCTATCCTCTTATTCCTCTCCCGATTTCAATTCAGACAATTCATTTATTTCAATAGTGGCTAGTCACAGAATATTATATTAAGAACAAAAGAAAAATGCATACAATAACCAAAATCAATCCATCAAAGTTAATAAAATACAATCATCTCGTAGCCACAAACCTAGAACTAGGGAGTTTAGCCACATATAATACGATTCTCAATCTTGAAATATTCAATAAGCAGAAGAGAAATCGAATGAAGTAAAATTTAGGAATGTACCGTAAGAATAAATGAAATAACTCCAAAAGTATTCATTCTCAAAAAATGAGAAAAATAATATTTACAATAATAAAACTCAAGTCTATTTATAATTTAGGAGAGTCTGCCGAAAATCTGCACTTACGTCCGTGACGTGCACACACCTAGTAATTTCAACTTTGAGTGAACTCCTCCTCTTCATGACACGGAAAGGATACAGTCCTCTGCCTCGATATCATCATTGTAAAAATAAATAATTCCCTCTCCGCATCGCGGAGAGGATACAAAGCACTAGATTTCTTTCACTTTGCTTTTATATTCTTCTTTGATACTTTATTGTTTATGCTTTTGTACTAGGACCCAATCTTCACTGCCCATACATCCACTTTTGTGCTCATTTCCTCCTTGTTTCCCAATCTACAAGCATTAATCATATTGGTTAATCATAATGCAATAATCATGACTCAACACTATCAATAACTCACAAATTCGTCCTCAAACTCGGCTAAAGAATGGGTATTATTTGGTTCCTAGTCATATAAATACGCCCAAGATCACCACCCCACACTTAGAGCTTTGTTCATCCTCGAACGATTCACCATCCTACTCCTTAGACCTGGACTCCCTAACAATAGAATTTGTTCTTCCACTACTTACTTTCAGGAATCTTTGATCAATCCACACTAATAATGTGTTCATTTACACTTGACCTTGGCCATCATATAGGCACCACATGACTTAAAGTATTGACTCAACAAATTTTAGCAACTTAATGCTAGCCATTTGATATCGCCAGTCTTTCATCAAACAAGTGCCCCTTACGCAAAAAAAGTAGTCCACAAACTTACTCACAAGATTTAGTATAACGTATGGACTTATCGTCAAGATTCAAACCTCACACTTACAAGGAACATTCACATATATGCACATAGTACCATATGTTTTGCCCATTATGTATATCTCTACTAATTAAGTATGTTTTTCAAAGAATCAAGTTGGGCTTTCAAGGTTTGTAATGTAGGCTAGGGGATGGGTAGGAAAGCGATATAGTAGTGACTTACACTTCCCTAAGCACCGTGCACGTTTTAGACGTCATCACCTCTTTATTCCTTTTTCTTCATTTTTTGGCCCTTCCTCTACAATCCTATCACAAGTAACTCACATCATTTCATGAATTTCCCCTAGATATTTATTACATATACCAATTTCTTTTTCATTTTTTATAGGGGGCTCATTCTTTCAATGTGGGCTTTTTCATCACCTCGCGGCTATATTGGTCACCTTTTTACACTTAACCCATCTCTTGACTTTCAATTCTACTAATTCCAATCAATTTATGCTATAGTACTTAGGAAAGAAGGGTGCAAAAAACAAAGGATTCAATAAAATTGTTTAGGTAAAGATGCGGCTACCAACAAAAAGGTTGTAGGCTCAAAGGGTCTACTAGTGAGAGTATATATGATGAGGCCTATTATCATTTCCTAAACAAAGCACACTTTCAGTTTTGCTTCAATAACATGCCAGACAAGTTCTAGACTAAGATGCACTACATGGAATACACAATGTCTCACCACACATAACACAAGTTCAAATCAAGTTAGCTTTATCATCAAGCACAACACTTAGGTCATGTAAAAGTTCAAATTAAGCTTAAGTTGCAATATTTAGAATCAAATACAAGAATTCAAAGGAATCCACATGCTTTCATACAAGATTATCCTTTCAGAATGTAAGCTTTAGCACAAACACCAAACCTAAGACTCAATGACAAAAATTACCCTTAAGATGGTTGTCATCCATCTTTCATAGAGCAATGAGACTTAACTACAACGACTCACTCGATCCTAAGAAGAAAAATCTTTTTGTATTTTGTATGGTTCAAATAGACTATCCTTGGTCAAAGAACCGATAACAAACTCCAAGGAACCCAAAACAAAAATAAAATGAACAAAGCTACTATTGTTCAAACTACTATATACATTAGATATTAATTAACACCCCACCCCACACTTCAAAAGCAAGCATTGCCCCGAGTGCGACATAACATCAGAATTATTAAGTACAAGGGTAAGGTGAAGCACTCCCTGATAAATCCTCTATGCATACGCCCTAGGCTTCCTCCATGGATTGAATTGGATCCACATCCTCTGTATCGAAGTCAGAGTCCACATTAGAACCGGTGTGAATCCTATCCTCATATGTGGGCACATCCTAATCCATGAGCTCAAAAAATTCTGGCCCGATGTCCAGTATGGCCTTCGCATATGCATTTAATGGATACCTATTGTCCACCTCTCTAAGCTGCTCTGTAGTTAAGGCCCAACATCCATTCATGTGCCTCAGCATCTCTTGCCCATACATATGGTCCATAATCATCTCATTGCATTGGTGGCGCTCCGCAGTAAAGAGTGTCGGACCAAACTCATTATCATGCCCATTCTTCTTCGTAACTTCCACTGACACAACAAAGAGTGGTACCAATTAATCCAGACTCTTCTCTGGAACACTTGCAGAATGACAAAAATGGGTGATAAGGCCTCCAAAGACATACATCTTCCCTCTGTGCACACGGGCCTTCCTCATAGCAGATTTTAATACCACACCGATGTTGAGTTCAGTGTTGGTCATCAAAGCATACACCAAGCACATCGTATCACGAGTGATGCCTAATAGTGCAACCCAAGAATCAAGCAATTCATGACGATCTTCAATCAGACCTGAGCCTCCCTAATCATGTGAGCATATGGCAGTGATTGGTGAAACCACTTTGAGGTGTGCTTGATCCACCAAACCATTGACTGTGGTCCACAAAGAGTGTGTCAGAATGCCTGGTAAGGTGGGTGAATGTTCAAGCCCTTCAATACCAAGGGATATGTGTCAGCTTCAGTGCCTAATATGTCATTCAACATCGATGGAGTCATGGTCACATCAACCCCTCACACTTTCAAAAAATGAGACGTTGATGAGTCCAAGATTTTGACTCATTTAGGGCTTAATATATACTGATTTAGTGTCCTAAAATGCTTATTTTGTGCCAATGACTGATGTAAAACCCTTGATTTCCAGGTACATGGATCAAAGAACAAAGCAAGGACACTAATTTGCAAAAAGGAACAAAGCGAGCTGAAAGAACGAAGAAAGCAAGCCTAGTGATCACCAAGTCCACTTGGCGAGTCGCCGAGTGTCCATTTGACCGCCTAAAGTTCCAGTGTGCCAAGCCCTGA
Organism: Solanum acaule; assembly: GCA_036250505.1. NCBI lineage: Eukaryota > Viridiplantae > Streptophyta > Magnoliopsida > Solanales > Solanaceae > Solanum > Solanum acaule. The sequence goes on along the minus strand of JAJOOR010005323.1, from coordinate 21,371 downwards.
AGGAAAGAATTAAGTTGGCGAGAGAAGGGAGCAGTCGGTGGATCACCGAGTGGTTCCGCGATGCAGAGTTGGATCGCCCAAAGTTACGGACCTTGAGGATGTTGAAGACCAAGGCAGAAAGGTGATGGAATTGACCAAAGGGAGGATCGCTAAGCGGATCGGCGAGCCTGACTTACTGCACCGAATGGCTCTTCGCAACATATTTTTGGTGACTATAAATACATTTTTGAACATTTAGTTTAGTACTGAATTTTCTTTATATCGAATTGTTTTTAGAATTTTGAATGGAGAGACAAGTTTTCTCTAGTTTTTCCTTAGCTTTGAAGAATTGAAGTTTTTCACTTTTGATAAATTGGAAGTGAGTCTTTGAGATTCTTCAACTTGGAACATTGTAAAGACGAAATTAATCTTACCAGTTGATGGAAACTCAGTTTGGTAACAATTTTTATCATTTTTATAATGTCTAGCTATAACCCCAATTCTTGGGGTGTGATTATGTGATTATGGGCTGATTTATTTTATGGGTATTGCTAATTGTTAGTTTAAATGCTATTTAGAAGTGTGTTCAATCATTAATTGTGGTTAAATTTAAGAATTGTAGTTGCAAATGCAGTTCTACCTTTGTGTTTTTGGCTTGCTTGAGAGAGAGGTTTTAAAACTAAGATTATTAATTGACTGTCTGTGGGTATTGGGTTGTCATGGGTTCAGCTCGAGAGAGTGAATCCTAAACCCTTTTCCACACATTCAACTCGAGAGAGAGAATGGACTAAGGTGTAGGCTGTTCTTAATTTGCATGCTTGTCGATGTTCGAGAGAAATCGACTTGATTCGGGGTAGATTGTTCGAGAGAAAGTTTACCTCCTCTATAGTCTAGCTTACTCACTAATATCTAGCTATTTTCTAATAGTTGCAATTACCCATTTATCTACGTTAACCTATAAACGAATCACATCCTAAGAACCAGTCTCATTATTGTTATTTTGTATTGTTTGTTGCTGTTGTAGTTGATAATTTCAACCAAAACCCACTTATTTGACATTAGTGTCACCCCCTGATTTGAATGATGTTTTTATTCGATAATGTCTATTCCTATGACTAATTTTACCATGTTCACACTTTACTATTGAATCTTAAACACGTACCGCAACTCATTTAGTTGAGTTATATACTAATTAACGATTGTTGGCTCTTAGAATTGGATGAAATGTCTTTGAAACGTTATTAATCAAAATGGCGCCACTATCGGGGAGTGGTGTTGGTTAAGATTCTTTTGGTTAAGTTGAATTTTGTTCTTGTTAGTCATAGTTTAATCTACTTACTTTTAGTTTTGGTTTTGTATGTTGCTTGTTTAGAACATAAGAAATGAGCATGTCTTGTAGCAACGGTGACCCAATGACCACCCTCATTTGTGATTGATGAGTCTTAGGGATAGCATCCTAACTTTCAGGCAATTGGAGGGTGAGTCAATCCATGAGTTGTGGCTGAGATTTAATACACTATTGTTGCAATGCCCAACTCATGGAATTCCAGAAAATATGTTACTGGACTGCTCCTATAGAGGTCTTGGTCCTGAGAATAAAGGAGTGGTTGACCAAATTTCTCCAGGTGATCTCACACGACTGCCCTATGCAATATCAGCCCAAATCCTTGATCACATGGCTAAGACCAACAAGGAGACAGAGAAGGACCAAGAATTGGCCACATTGTTAAATCAGCTGGATCTTTTGGCCAAAAAGATTATGGAATTGGAGGTACCGTGCAAGAGGAAAGATCGGTACATTCCCCCTAACGAGAGTAGAAATCCCAAAGGGTACGAGGGTGGACAAGTAGAAGAGATACTCTCACTCATTCTCCACAAAATCGAAGAACACGATAGAGTGTTGAAAGAGAATATCTCACTGCTGAATCAGATGACTGCCTCTCATTCCATGTCAATTCATCTACTGGAGACCCAAATGAGTCATATTTTATCCCATCTCTACCCAGGAGTGAGGGTTGAGTAGGGACTAGGGTCGTGCCACGACGTTAACTAAGGCACTTCTTGAGAGGCAACCCAAGTTTTTACTGCTTTCATTTTGTTTTTGGAATAATCGTGTGTTGATTATACAGGTTGAAGTGTAGAATGTGTTTGAAAAGTGCAGTTTGGTGAGCAAAATGTCCAGTCGGCGACTCGCTAAAGAAGTCAGCGACTCGTTGAAGAAGTCGGCGAGCCCGACTGGGATCGTCGTTGGACTCAAGGAATTCTAAGGTTGGAGTCTGTGAAACTCGGTGAGCCCATGGACAAGTCGGTGCATCACCAAACAGGTCGGTGACCCCAACTTAGTCCGCCGTTTGGACCCCTATATTAACTGGAGGTCTTGTAAAACTCGGCGAGGTAAGTGCCCACTCGACGTGTCGCCGAGTGGGTCGGTGAGCAAAAGTAATGTCGCTGAAAGGGCGAGAACTGGACGGGTTTTAAAGGCCAAAGGTTTAAAATTTCAAACTCTTTCACATTCCCTTACTTTTTAACTTCCCAAGATCACACCCACACTATATTTTCCCGCATTTTCATGTTTTTACCGCATTCTAGTCGTCGATCTTGTGTTTGGAATTGGAATTCTTTGCCACCTAGCTTTTCAAACTATTTATTCAACATTAAATGTTGGTCTTCCAAACCCCGAACTCATAATTAGCGGTTATACTCATTTGCAATTGTATTGTTCTTAGTGATGTGTGTTGGGCCTCTCTGAAATAGTGAATGCGTGCTTGTTTGCATGTTTAAATTTTGATATCGTGCCTTGAATGCCTAAGTTGTTGATTTCCCGATATTTTGTGCTTTAACGTTGATCTAATTTGTTGGGTTGTGCATAATTAAATTTGGGTCTAGTCGGGTGAAGTCTGAGTAACCCATGGAGCGTTTGACGTCATTCTTAAAGGCTTAAGTCGTCACATGGCCAATTTTAGCCAAACTGGGAGAAGTCTGAGTACCCTGAGGGCATAAGTCTTATGGGTCTGAGTCTAATTGAATAAGTGTTTGGTTTGATTTTGTTTTCGGGGGCTGCGGGATTGATTTTGGAAGTCGGGGTAGAAAGTACGCATGTTGGGAAGTTTGGTGAGCTGGGTCGAGCTCACCGAACCACTCGGCGGTTCACTAAATCTCCCTTGACCTCCCTTAATTTCTTGTTTTCTAGGCTTTCGATTGTGTAACTTTGGGCGAGAAGCCTGAGTTCGCCGAGTGCACTTGGCGACTCGCCGAAAGTCTTCTTTGATCACCCTTTCTGCGCCCCTAACCCCTAAAATGCACTATAACTTTCGGTGGGCTAGTCTCGCCGAATGCTGTCGGCGAAAGGCCCCTCCCATTGCCGACATGCCAATTTTTCTGGGAAGTTTTTAGCCAATCCTTTCGGCGATCCCGATCTGGCTCACCAAAGTGATTCGGCGACTTACCGATTGGTTCGGCGAGTCTGTCTGCAACTGATTTTCTACAATATTTCTTGAACTGTTCTTAACTTTCTATGATGTTTTGGCAGACATGGGTAGAACCAACCTTGACATGCCACCCCATAAAAGAGCACGTGGCATTGTGATGAATGAAGGGGCAGCCAATCCTCCCAAAAAGGGAAGGAAAGAGCCTCCAAAGGGAGGCAAAGGCAAAGGAAAGAAGCCCAGATCTAAGGTTCCGAAGCACAACTCCGGCAACGAGGGAGAGTCCTTTGACTCCCAAGCTACATTATCTGAGCTGGAGGATGACCAGTCTGTACAGTCCCGATGGGTAGAGATTCGTGCTAGGTCTCGCCCAGATGCATCGAGGGTCCCAGAGGCCACCCCTCCTACAGTTGATACAATGCCAGCTCCGGCACCGACTGTGACCCCAGTGCCCCTAGTACAGATCCCTCATCCTAGGCTACTCAATATATTAAAACCTGATGGGTTGTGGACTATTCTTTAGGAAAAGCTGCTTTCCACGGAGGGATTAGTGGGTAAATACTCCGCTGTGAGGGACACACTCTAGTTTCACTGGTTCGAGCAGTTCAACAGGCCTCGAGGTCCCTATATTCCTACATGGGTCCGGGAGTTCTACACAACATATGGTGAGTTGGTGCCCAAGGGAAAGAAGAAGGCCAGTGCTTTCAGACAGGTGAAGTCTATCATGGTTTGGGGGAAGGAAGTAAGGTGCAGCAGCGATCACATTAATATTGTACTCAACAAGGCTCTAGGTTCTACACTTGCATATGAGGGGTTGCCTACTACTCAGTCCCTGGATGACTTAAAGGGTTGGCTTGCACCCTTTATTTCTGATACCACCCCGAGGTGGATCGAGGCAGGAACCCCATCAAGCAGAAGGACCTAAATATTGTCGCTCGATACTGGTTCGAGTTCATCAGCAGCTCTTTTATGCCCTCGCAGAACGAGTCCATCCTTCGCCATCCAAAGATGGTCTGTCTTGGATCCATCATAGCCAGGAGGACGATCAACATGGACTTATCATTGAGCAGGAGATGTCCATGCGGGCCAAACAATACCAGACGTCCCTTCCCTTCCCGGTCTTGATTACAGAGTTATGCCAGCGTGTTGGAGTTCCTCGTGATAAGATAAGAGATATTGAGTTTACTCCTACATCCTCCACTAACATTTGGCGTATAGAGGTCGAGTACACTCGGGAGAAGGCAGATAGGAGGAGAGTAGCCCCAGTAGATGCATCCCCAGTGGTGGATATTAACTCTATACCTGCAGAGGCACCTTTGCCTATTCCGGCCTCCGGGCCTTCAGGTACTTCCACTTCTTCCCAGACTCCTGATACTTCTACTACTTCCTAGCTGACCAAGATCACTCTGGCAATGCTCCTGAAGATGGGATACTTAGCCCATTCTGCGGATATGAGGGCTACTCGATTGGAGGTTGCGGTACCATGGATGATTGATAGTGCTATCCTAGCTGCACTGACACCCCTACGAGCATATATTGACACTATCACAGCGAGAGTTGAGACTTGTGAGAGTAGATAGGAGAAGACTTCAGAGGTAACGACTTTGAAAGCCGAGGTTGCAGATATGAGGAAGGACGTGAACTACTTGAAGTCCACTAACTTCACTTCACTATTGGAGGTAGCTGATGATGTGGATGTCCCAACTACTTTTAAGATTCCTCCAGCCACCATCGAAAACGTACAGATGGATGACATAGCAACTGATGAGTTGGAGGCAAAGACCTATGAGGAGCAGATAGAGATGCCGAATGAGACTATCTATGGAGACCTATTTTACCTTGAGGAGACAATTTTACAATTAGTGAGTCAGACATCCCTGACAGAGACATCCATGGCAGGTCCTAGTGGATCGAGTGCTGCTGATGTGACTCTGGGCACTGATGCCCAAGATCAGAGTGTTGCACCAGACACTGATGCCCCGACAGATGGAGCAACTGCTTAGACATGAATTTTCTTTACCTCCCTCTATGTCACTTTTATGGATTTTTAGTATTTTGATTGCTTTTGAGGACAAATTGCTTTTTATTTGTGGTGGGGTGAGGTATTTCCATATCTACCTCTTGTGATTATTATTTTTATATATATTGGGTTTTGTGCTATAAATTGTGTTTTGACACTATTGTGTGAATGTTTGAGCTTTTGGCTCCTTGTTTTAATTGCCAATGGTTTTTGGACCCTTCTGAAAAATTTTGCCACCTCTTGGTTGTGTTTGAATATGGCTATTCTTGTGCAAATTTGAGTGTCGGTCATGATCAGTACCAATGACTTGAATAGTGCTCTCAATCAAACAAAAATTGAAATTGTGGCTACGATGAAGCCAAATAAAGTTGCATAGACAATATGTGAAATTTTTGCATCTCGTATGACTAGCCAGTTATCGAATGAGTCTCTTGTGATGAACATTGCACACTAGCAAAAGTGTGGAGTCTTGTTTGATATTGGTGCCAATACCTTGTGTGATGAGCTTACGGTGAACCTTGTGTGATGACACCTAGAATTTACCCCGTTGGTCCGGTTGACTAAGTGATGCAAGCTCTTGAAATGATCTTAGCCAACAATTTGAAGAGTGAAATAATTTTGACAATATACCTCTTTTGTGGCCTACCTTGTGAGTGCGTGAACCTTGCTTGAACTCCCTTTTTGGGCCTTATCCTTTTTTTGAAGAAACTTGAGCAAATGAGACCTCTCTTTATCCATTCACCCATAATCCTCATGAAGTGTGGTTTGCTTGAATAGCCAACTTAGGCCAAAAGCCTAAGTTGGGGGTATGGTGAAAAGAGAAGGTAAATCAAGAAGTGCAAAGAAGTTCCCCTTGATCCATGGTTGTGAAAATGATCGAACCCCTTCCATACAAAAAAAAAAGAAAACAAGAATGAAAAAGTTGTGGAATAAAGTTGTGAAAGTGCAAAAAATAAAATAAAATGAGGTGTCGGTATTCCATGAGAAGTAAATAAAGGGGTGAATTTTGAGCATGAGTGAAAATGTTGAAGAACAAGAAAGAAAGTGTTGTTCATACCACATTTCATAAGGATAGCAGCCACTGAGCCTAAATGACCATACCTTTACACTAAGCCCCGTTACAAGCCTTGAAAAGACCTTCTTGATCTTGAGTGAACTGAACGAATATTGGTTGGAAAATACAGGCAAACCTATGGGTTAAGTCATGTGTGTGTTCATCTTTGTGAACGTGAGAGTCGTATGTGATTCCAGAGCTATAAAGTGTTGAACCATTGCATGTGAATATGGAATCATCTTTTTGTGAGGGCATTTGAGTACCTTTGTGAGCTTGAACTTGCATTTGAAGCAAGTATTGTGAACTTGAGAATCTTTGGTAATGGCGAGTCACACCTTGAACCTTTGAGTGCACAATTGATCCTTGCATAAGTAAGTTGAGTCTTGTTGTGTGCATTCATGATTGAGTCTTGTGTAGCACTGTTTGATACATCCTCTTTGAACTGCTGAACTTGAGTTTTAATTGAGGACATGCAAAAGTTTAAGTTGGGGGTGTTGATGAGTCTGAGATTTTGACTCATTTAGGGCTTTATTTATAATGATTTAGTGTCCTCAAATGCTTATTTTGTGCCAATAATTGATGTAAAACCCTTGATTTCCAGGTACATGGATCGAGGAACAAAGCAAGGACACTAATTTGCAAAAAGGAACAAAACGAGCTGAAAGAACGAAGAAAAGCAAGCTTGGTGATAGCCAAGTCCACTTGGCGAGTCGCCGAGTGTCCATTTGATCACCTAAAGTTCCAGTATGCCAAGCCCTAAGGGAAAGAATGAAGTTGGCAAGAGAAAGGAGCAGTCGGCGGATTGCCGAGTGGTTCTGCGAAGCAGAGTTGGATTGCCCAAAGTTACCTTAAGGATGCTGAAGACCAAGGCAGAAAGGCAATGGAATTGACCAAAGGGTGGATCGCCGAGCCCGACTTACTGCACCGAATGGCTCTTCGCAGCATATTTTTGGCGACTATAAATACATTTTTGAACATTTAGTTTAGTATCGAATTTTCATTATGTTGAATTGTTTTTAGAATTTTGAACGGAGAGACAAGTTTTCTCTAGTTTTTCCTTAGCTTTGAAGAATTTAAGTTTTTCACTTTTGAGAAATTGGAAGTGGGTCTTTGAGATTCTTCAACTTGGAACATTGTAAAGATGAAATTAATCTTACCCAATTGATGGAAACTCAGTTTGGTAACGATTTTTATCTTTTTATAATGTCTAGCTAAAACCCCAATTCTTGGGGTGTGATTATGGGCTGATTTAGTTTATGGGTATTGCTAATTGTTAGTTTAAATGTTGTTTAGAAGTGAGTTCAATCATTAATTGTGGTTAAATTTAAGAATTGTAGTTGCAAATGCAGTTATACCCTTGTGTTTTTGGCTTGCTTGAGAGAGAGGTTTTAAAACTAAGATTATTGATTGATGGTCTGTGGGTATTAGGTTGTCATGGGTTCAGCTCGAGAGAGTGAATCCTAAACCCTTTTCCACACATTCAGCTCGAGAGAGTGAATGGACTAAGGCGTAGACTATTCTTATTTTGCATGCTTGTAGATGTTAGAGAGAAATCGACTTGATTTGGGGTAGATTGTTAGAGAGAAAATTTACCTCCTCTATAGTCTAGCTTACTCACTAATATCTAGCTATTTTCTAATGGTTACAATTACCCATTTATCTACATTAGCCTATAAACAAATCACATCCCAAGAACCCGTCCCATTATTGTTATTTTGTATTGTTTGTTGCTGTTGTAGTTGATAATTTCAAACCAAAACCCCCTTATTTGACGTTAGTGTCACCCCCTTATTTGAATGATGTTTTTATTGGATAATGTCTATTCCTATGACTGATTTGACCATGTTCACACTTTACTATTGAATCTTAAACACGTACCGCTCACTGTGGGATTCGACCCCAACTCATTTAGTTCGGTTATATACTGATTAACGATCGTTGACGCTTAGAATTTGATGAAGTGTCTTTGAAACATTATTAATCAGGCATCGACTCAGTTGCCCAGTTAGCATAGAACTCATGAACTACGTGCAAGTTTAACTTGCGGGCTCGGCAAAAATAAACTCCATGTGGATCTCTTGGACTCTCCGCATAATCTAAGTAAAATCCCTTGCCAGACTGTCCCTCTCAATACACACGTCAGAGAAATATCTCACTTCATTGTGCTTCTTCCACTATGTTTTGCCCTCATTGCTCACAACTTTCAATATGAAATGTCGTGTTTTCCCATGAGGGACTACCGGTGTGGGACAAACATATATTATACCCGCTACACACTCTCTTCTTTTGGCTCGAGGACGCTGCCTCTTACTCTAGGCATTGAGTTCCTGACATATTGACCTGCAAAATGAACACAACCCATACAAAACAAACTCAGCCCACAAGAATTCACACAATAATCAAGAAGCGTGGGTGGTGAGATAATCATCCCACACTTACTCAGGTGTACCGCTCTTGCTAAACAATACGATACTCAGACTTCCCCAATGGTATACTCACAAGAGGCACAAAGTGGTTAACGCAACACTTAACAAACATCCTTACACATCATTCACATAGTTACAATACTTAACAAAACAATGGCACCATAATAACCTTCCAACAATTTAAACCATAAGGTGCAATCTAGACCTTCTGTCCAACCGTTTTAATTATTATTAAGGTGTTACTCAAGACTTCACACGCAACAAAAATTCACAGCACACCATACACCTTCACTATGCATTCATGAATTTCACTACCTAAACCAAATACACACATATTCAATAACATATACAACCAATTGCACCACATGAAAGTTGCAAAATACAATCTTTGACCCCATAAGTAGATAGACACCTGACGTTGTGCATAGCCCACACAAATACACCCCTATAATGTTCCTAATCAAGAATTTGAAAAAACTATACCTCTCATCCCCCACAACAATATCCACACACACAAGGTGTATAATGAAACTAATGATGGGCGCAACAATATACCACATGCACACAACATCTAAAGCATTTCATACATTACTATCTCCAAACCGAGTACCCTCGAACACAAGTTAAATAAAAATAAAACAACTAAGAAAACATACCTTGGTTGTAGAGGAGAAGATACAACTTGAAAACAGTGAAGTTGAAGAACAACTCCACGACACTCATGGATTGACTGATTGTGAGATGGGAACAAGAAAATCATGGTGAATTTGGGGGAGATTAAAAGAGGATTTAGGATGAAATAGAATAGGATTTGAGAAGGATGGGGATATGGGTGTATTTAGGGTTGAAAGGGAGGGTGGTTCAGTTATTTTTAGAAAGTCACATGGGTCAAACCCCTCTTATTTAATGAAAATAAAATACTTACCCGTGCCTATGATGTGCTCCTAATACAGAGTCTTCTGTTAATGCGTTGGGAAAATGATTGACAGCAAAATAAAAAGATGAAACCATTGCATGACGTGGTCCCAATACAGAGACCCTTTCATTATGATAAAATTGTTAAATCCCATTGAATCCAAAAAAAAATTGGACTCCCTTCATGACACGACTCTATTACAGAGTCATCTGGTTTGTGCTGGGAATTAAATCTAAGCAAAACTAAAAATATTGACCCTCTTCGTGATGCACCTCCAATACAGAGCCCTATTCCTTGCAAATTTCAAGCATAACACCCAATTAATACAAACCCGGTAGGTTGCCTCCCATCGAGCGCCTTAATTGTGGTAGTGGCACGATTATTCTTTTTGTGTGTTTCTCTATATTTTTATTTTTATTTTTTTCATATATCCTAACTATCACAATAAATAAAGAAAATTTATTAAATCCTAAGAATGAAAATAATGAAAAGAAAACAAAATTCCTATCTAATACATGTGGTCACGGGTTGCCTCCCCTATAGCGCCTGATTTAACGTCCCGGCTCGACCCAGCTCATGACTCATTCATCATTAAACTTGAGATTTTCTTACTCTTGATCCTCATTATTTCTAAAATAGTGTTTTACTCATTGCCCATTCACTAGAAATGTGGAGCTCTTGTCCTTAATCTTTAACTCCATAGCTCCATGCAGAGTCATTCTCACCACCTCAAATGGTCCACTCCACTTTGATAGAAGTTTTCTGAGGAACAACTTCAATCTCATATTAAATAAACAACACCAACTGGTCCGTCTCAAAGGTACGTGGTACAATGTGCTTTTTATTCCACTTCTTTGTCTTCTCTTTATATAAATTGGCATTTTCATAAGCGTGGTGCTGAAATTCCTCAAGCTCATGCAATTGAGCTATTCTTCTCTTGCCAGCCAACTCAAAATCAAGATTCAACTTTTTATTGCCCAATAGGCCTAGTGCTCCAATTTTTCCAGAAGATGGAATGTCTTTCAAAACACCATACAATATGGAGAAGTCCCTATTGGTGTCTTATATGTAGACATATATGCCCAAATGCGTCAGCTAACTTTTCGGCCCTATCCTTTCGTTGTGTATTCACGGTCTTTTGCAATATTTGCTTAACTTTTTGATTTTATACGTCTACTTGACCGCTAGTCCGAGGATGATACGCTATATGTAACTTATTTTGCACTCAATACTTAGCCAATAAATTTTGCACTAAATAATTTATGAAGTGCTTACCACCATCGCTGATCATGGCTCTTTGAGTTTCGAACCTAGTGAATTTGTGCTTCTTGATGAACTTCACCACAACCTTTGCATCATTAGTAGTCAAGGCGACAACCTTAACCCACTTAGACACATAGTTCATTGCCACCCAAAAAGATCATTACATGGTTCCCTTCATTGATCAGATGTTAGATATGTTGGCAGGGTAAAAGTATTATTGCTTTCTGGATGGTTACTTAGGGAATAACTAGATTGTGATCTCACAAGAGGATCAATACAAGACGACCTTCACTTGTCCATATGGCACGTATGCTTTTAAGCGTATGCCATTTGGACTTTGTAATGCACCAACCATATTTTAGATATGTATGATGGAAATCTTTCATGATATGGTGGAGGATTTTGTGGAAGTGTTCATGGATGAGTTCTTGGTATTTAGTGAGTCTTTTGACCTACGTTTGTGTAATCTTGACAAGGTCCTTTCTCAATGTGAGGAAACAAATCTTGTATTGAATTGGGAAAAATGTCATTTCCTAGTTCGAGAAGGCATTGTGCTAGGTCATAAAGTCTCAAGAAGCGGGTTGGAAGTTGATAGAGTTAAGGTAGAGATAATTGAAAAGTTTCCACCTCCCATATGGTTGAAAGGAGTCCAAAGTTTCCTTGGGCATGCTTGATTCAATAGGAGGTTCATCAAGGATTTCTCCAAATTTGCTAGATTTATTTTAGTTTATTAGAGAAGGAGGTGAAATTTGTGTTTGAGATTATCAAATCACTGATTACAAGTTAAATGTATGATCATGGTCTCCCGATCTCTAATTTCCTATTGTAATTGGCAGCTTAACTACATCGTTGAGCGGGTATAGACTGAACCAATTATCGAGTATTACGTTTTCATCTTGTCTATTAACCAAAAAAGGTTTGTAGGTATATCCACATCCTATATACAACTCAACCCTAAATCTGGAGAAGATCATGCTCCTTTTATTCCATGTTCTATCCTCTTATTCCTCTCCAAAGTTCAATTCAGACAATACATTTATTTCAATGTTGGTGGCCAATCAAGATATACTAAATTAAGGACAAAAGAGAAATTCATACGATAACCAAAATCAGTCCATAAAAGTCAATAAAATACAATCATCACATAGCCACAACCCTAGAACTAGGAAATTTAGCCACTCATAATACGATTCTCAATCTTGAAATATTCAGCAAGCATAAGAGAAATTGAATGAAGTAAAGTTTAGGAATGAACCCTAAGAATAGATGAAATAACTCTCAAAGTCATCGTTCTGAAAAAACCAGAAAAAGAATATTTACAATAATAAAATCCGAGTCTATTTATAATTTAGGAGAGTCGGCAGAAAATATGCACTTACGTCCTTGACGCGCACACGCCTAGTAATTTTAAATTTAAGTGAACTCCTCATCTCCACAATGCAGAGAGGATACACAATCGTCTGCCTCAACATCATCATTGTGAAAATAAATAATTCCCTCTCCTGGATTTCTTTTCACTTTCCCTTTATCTTCTCCTTTGACACTTTATTCTTTTATGCTAGGACCTAATATTCACTGCCCGACGTCCACTTTTGTGCTCATTTCCTCATTGTTTCCCAATCTGCAAGCACTGATCATATTGGTTAATCATAATGCAATAATCATGACTTGACACTATCAATAACTTACTAATTTGCCCTCTAACTCAGCTAAAACATGAAGTATTATTTGGTTCCTAGGCATATAAATACGCTCAAGATCAGATGAGCAAGTTTGTTTCAAGTGTGTCTGAAATGGTGGTTAAGGAATGTCGTATCACCATGCTCATTAAGGAAATGGGAATTTCTCGTCTAAAGATTCATGCTCAACAAATTGAAGAGGAGAAACTTAAGGAAAGGTCTAGAGATGCAAAGAGGGTAAAGACCAGTGATAGTGACTTTTCACATTCATGGTCCGATGGACATGCATGTTCTAGGTTTTGACAAAAGTTTTTCGGTTAAGGCTCCTCCAATGCTCTAGCCTGAGTTCATTAAAGACAAGGTGTATAACCCTAAGCCTCAAGGATGAAATGGTGGGGGAAATGGTTCTTCGGTCCCCACATGCTAAAAGTGTGGCAACAGTTATCCAGAAAAATGCTTAATGGGTGTAGATGATTCCTTTGGTTTTGATAAAAGTGCTCATCGCTTGAGAGATTGTCTGTCCAGAATTGAAAAGGGAAATGATGGTAAGCAAGCTCTGCCTAGTGGTTCAGGTTCAAGTACTCCAAAGCAAAACCAAATTTATGCACGTTAGACTCGTCATGAGCAATAGGGTTCTTCCAATGTTGTTACCGGTATGTTAAAAGTCTTTTACCTTGTTGTTTATGTTTTTCTTACCCAATACTAAATTTTATTTTGTGAGGCCATATGTGGCTATGACGTTTGTTATTTCTCTGGATGTGTTGTTAGTCCCCTTTTCTATCTCTACTCCTATTGGTGAATCTATTGTGGCTAAAAGAGTCAATAGAAATTGTCTTGTCTCCTTATCCCATAAAGTCACTCATGTTGATCTAGTAGAGCTTGATATGTTAGATTTTGATGTTATTCTTTGTATGGATTGGCTTTATTCTTTTTATGCTTTAGTTGATTGTAGAATCGGGGTGGTTAAGTTTCAATTTCCAAATGAGCTTGCCCCAGAGTGAAAAGGGGGAAATTCTATTCCTAAGGGTCAGTTTGTTTCTTATCTTATAGCTAGAAAAATGATTTATAAGGGTTGCATATATAATCTTGTTCGGGTTAGGGATACGGATTCCAAAAGCCCTACTCTTGAGTCAGTCTTAGTTGTGAGTGAGTTTCCTGAAGTGTTTCTCGATGATTTGCCCGGTATTCCTTTTGAAAGGTAAATAGACTTAGGTATTGATCTTCTCCCAGATACACAACCTATCTCTATTCCTCCTTAGTGTATGGCTCCGAAAGATCATAGGGAATTACAGGAGCAATTGAAAAATTTGTTGGATAAAGGCTTCATCTTACCAAGTATCTCTTCATGGGGTGCTCCAATTTTTTTGTTTGAAATAAAGATGGTTCATTTCGCATGTGCATTGACTAACGGAAATTGAACAAGGTTACCATTGAGAATAAGTATCCTCTTCCAAGTAAAAAATATTTTTTTTGATCAACTCCAAAGAGTGAGTTGATTCTCTAAGATTGACCTTCGGTCGGGCTATCACCAATTGAGTGAAGGAAGATGACTTTTTGAACTCGACATGGTCATTATGAGTTTTTGGAAATCTCATTTTGTTTGACTAATGCTCTGGCCGTATTTATGGACTTGATGAATAATGTATTTAGATAATATCTTGAAATGGTTTTTATTGTGTTTATCGTTGACATTTTGATTTACTCAAGGAGTGAGGATGATCATGTCGATCATTTGAGGATTGTGTTGCAAGTCCTCAAGGACCAACAACTATTTGCAAAGTTTAGTAAATGCGAGTTTTGGTTGAGATCCGTGGCATTGCTTGGTTACATTGTTTCTGGTAAGGGTATTAAGGTAGATCCTAAGAAGACGGATGTGGTTAAGAGTTGACAAAACCTCTATCCCCTTCGTGTCACGACCCAGGGGTACACCCTAGACGTAATATGGCTTATAGGACCCCTAGTGACCCCATACAAGCCACTTAGTTTTCATAACATAATAAATAGAACAAAAGAGGTAACGACAACATTTCAAGTCCAAAAGTTTTATAAAAGTAAAGTGGAAGTCTAAACACTTTGTCTCAATTGCCACCTAACACAATAGAATGAAATTGGGCCTAGCCCATACATCATGTCCAAAGTTGAAAATAAGAAAGAAGTTGAAAACAGTGAGAATTCATTCTCGAAGCATGAGGACTTACCAAAGCTTGGAAATCTCACAATCAACCACTATTCACAAAACTGAGGACCTTGACTATTAGACCCTACATTTGGGGAAATGTAGGCAAGAGTATGTGTTAGTACAAAACAATGTACCAAGTATGATAAACATACATAAGATATTTAAATCATGCTAAAATAGGACATTGCATGACATGGAATTGACCAAGCTAAAACATGATATAAGAAGGGTTAGAGAACATAAGTCATAAAACATAGTCAATGCAGGCTAACATCTTCAAAATCTTTGAACACATAGAGATACTTCTTAAAGTAACCTTAGTTCATCATTATTGTGAGAAGTAGCCTTAACCGACATAGAGACCATGTGAGCTATAACATGATGCCCCGGTGTCTCCCACACTGAAAAGGGTTGTCCTACTTACCAAGGTAAGGACCATGAACTTCTAGCTTAAGTGGATCCCCTAGCTAATGTCTATCTAGACAATCATCCTATGGGGGCACATAGGTAAGGGATAAGGATATTGTTACTAGAAACTCGACCTCTACTAATGGGAGAGCCTCCATCTTAATATCCTCTCAGTGCTAAGAATAATTCCCATGGAATAGTCATTTCTTACTTGTTCTTATTATCCATAGAAGGGCACGTCATCTTATTAATCCAAGCTAAGTCATTATCCATGAAAAGACACGTCATCTTGCCAATCCAACTTTAAGTCATTAATCATCCATGGAAAGGTATTATTCAATAACCAATCTAAGCTAGTTTTCATTAGGATAGCTCTTTATATTTGATTCACTTAGGTGAGAAGACCTTTCAACCTTAGAATCCTTACTATGTGAGAAAACCTTTCACAATCATGCTTTCATGTGTATATGAGAAAATCCTTTCAACAACAACATAACTGATATTTCACTCTCAAAGCATCCCTAAACATTTACATAGATTTTATAAGAACATCTCTAAACATGTACATAGATTTCATAAGAACATCCCTAAACATTTACATAGATTTCATAAAAACATGTTAACTTTCATAATCTCTTCTTTCGTAATTCAAAATCCACATCACATCATCATAATTGGTAAACATGGGATTTACATGGGTTCATGGGGAAATCATCATACAATCATAGTATTTCATCAATTCATGCATAAGAGATCATAATTCAATCATTTAAATCTATAATCAAAAGAACCCATGGAAGTTGAAGAAAACCCTAACTAAATTAGGGATTTCTAACTTTGAAAATAAGAGAATTTGGGAACTCCATGAATGGAAGGAATCCATGGATGAAAACTATCATACCTTAATATCAAAGCCCAAAGCAATTGAAGAATGAAGGCTTGATCTTGAACCCTAGCTTGAATCTTCTTCTTAAAGCTTCTAGAGAGAGAAATATCCTTGGGAGAGAAAGACTTAATTTATTTTGGTAAATTTGAAGAGAATGAAGTGAATGAATTAATTTAGGGGTTGAAATCACTTATATGTCTATAGATGAAGGGTAAAACAACGTAGTATAGGGATAAAATAATTAGGAAAAGATCCCACTACCCTTAAAATAACTACTGACCTACCATCAACGACCTATGACCGATGGACCGTCGATTGACCGACGGTCCATCTTGTACCATCGTCATTCTGCGTCAGAAAGGGAATTTAGGGGTCCTGACCTACGGACTCTTGACCACAGTCCATGGACCACACGATGGTCCATGTGTTCGGTTGTGGTTTGGGGTCCTCTAGACCTTGCAAGGTAGCCAATTCATGGACCAGACCCATGGTCCATGGTTCACCTCACGGGCCATGGTTGACCTTCGTTGGATGGCACCTAAAGCTCCTGAAAATATACTATTATGCCTTTCTCGAATCTGAGGTGTTACATTTCGGATATTCAAAGTTTCTTGTGTTTGGCTGGTTATTATGGAAGGTTTGTGGAAAGTTTTCTTTGATTGCCTCTCCATTGATGGCATTGACACCAAATAAAGTTAAGTTCTTATGGTTGGAAGTGTGTGAGAAGAGTTTCAAAGAATTGAAAGATAGAATTACCTCTGTTCTAGTATTGACTCTACCAAAAGGGTACAATAGGTTTGTTGTTTATGGTGATGCTACAAGGGTTGGACTAGGGTGTGTTCTTATGCAAAATCGGAAGGTTATTGCTTATGCTTCAAGGCAACTTAAAATTTGTGTAAAGAACTATCCTACCCATGATTTGGAACTAGCTGCGGTTGTGTTTGCATTAAGGATTTAGAGGCATTACTTATATGGTGTCCATGTTGATATTTTTACCGACCACAAGATTTTGCAATATGTGTTTAAGAAAAAGGATCTAAATCTTTACCAAAAAAGGTGCATGAGTTGCTAAAGGATTTCGACATGAGTTTCCTCTATCACCCCAGCAAGGCAAATATGGTGGAAGATGCTCTTAGTCGACTATCAATGGGTAGAGTTGCTCATGTTGAGGAAGATAAAAATGAATTGGTTCATGATGTTCATATATTAGCTCGATTGGATGTTCGGTTGGTTGATTTTGATGAAGGTGTGTTTTTATTCATAATGGTTCAGAATTGTCTTTTGTGTAAGATGTGAAATCCAAGCAAGGACTTGATCCAATTTTGGTTTAATTAAAGGAAGTGGTCTTAAAAATTCCATTGAGGCTTTTTACCAAGGGGGAGATGGTGTGCTTCGGTATCAAGGTCGGTTATGTGTTCCCAATATCAATGACTTGAGAGAGAAATTCTTATCAGAAGCCCATAATTCTCGATATTTTATTCACCTAGGAGCCACCAAGATGTACCGTGAGTTTCGGGAGGTCTATTGGCGGAATGGGATGAAGAAAGATATTGTTGAATTCGTTGCTAAGTGTCCTAATTGTCAACAAATAAAAGTTGAACATCAAAAGCCGAGAGGTTTGTTCCAAGATATTAGCATTCCTACTTGGATTTGTGAAGATTTGAATATGGACTTTATTGTTGGTTTACCCTGTATCCAATGACAACACGACACGATTTGGGTTATTGTGTATCGTATGACGAAGTCAGCTCATTTCATTTCCATTAAGGTTTCTTATTTGGTGGAGGACTATGCTAAGTTATATATAAGGAGATAGTTAGGTTGCATGGAGTGCCCCTACTAATTATCTCTGATCATGTTACCCAATTTACTTCTTAATTTTGGAAGTCTTTCTAAAAAAAGGCTTGGTACTCGTGTCAAGCATAGTACAACCTTTCATCCTCAAACTAATGGGTAAGCGGAGCGTACCATCCAAACTTTGGAATATATGTTGTGAGCTTGTGTGATTGACTTCAAGGGTAATTTGGATGATTATTTGAATTTGATTGAGTTTGCTTACAATAATAATTATCATTCAAGAGTTGGTATGGCTCTATTTGAGGCTTTTGATAGTAGGAGGTGTAGATCTTCCATAGGCTGGTTTGAGTTAGGTGATGTTGCTTTGATAGGTCCCAAATTGGTACATGAGCCTATGCAGAAAGTTTAGCTTATTAGAGGAAGGTTGAAAGCGGCTCAAAGCCGACCAAAGTCCTATGCCGATGTTAGAAGAAGAGATCTTGAGTTTTATATAAATGATTGGATCTACTTGAAAATTTCACCCATGAAGGGTGGGATGAGGTTTGGGAAGAAAGGGAAGCTTAGTCCTCGCAATGTGGGCCCATATAAGATTTTGAGGCATATTGGTAAAGTTGTTTATGGACTTGATTTGCCTAATGACTTAGCATTGGTACATATGGTTTTCCATGTTTCTTTGTTGAAGAAATGTGTTGGTGATCCGATGTCTATTGTACCATTGGAGAGTCTTGGTATAAAGGAAAGTCTTTCTTATGAGGAAGTTCTGGTTGAGATTTTAGACTGGCAATTTAAGAAATTGAGGAATAAGGAAGTTGCATCCATAAAGGTCTTATGGAGAAATCAATAGGTTGAGGGTGCTACTTGGGAGGCCGAGGCCGATATGATGTCCCATTATCCTCATCTCTTTCCCGCTGATCCTACTATAACTTGAGGTATTTAGCTCCTCATGGTTCATCCTTTTGGTTTCATGTGTCTTAGTTGTTCTCTTGTTTTCTTATGCATGCATGCTCATAAAAAAATGATTTTGATAAAAATGAGTTTGCTTGATTGATTACTTCATGATTATGTGCATTTGAGTGTGATTTTCATGTATGCCTTATGAAATGATGTTTTGAATATGTTTTAGTTTGCAGTTGATGTTCCTCCTTGGTTAGGTGCTTTTGATGAAATTGCATTCTTGTTAGGTTATTAGATCACTTCCCCTACCCTCCTTGTGTTGCCTTGAGTTCCATTTGAGGACGAATGTTCCCGAGGGGGAGATATTGTAACACTTCTAAATAAGGAAATAAAGAAAATGAGTTTTTGTCTTGCAGGTTGTGTCTACGGGTCCCATCTACGGACTGAAGAGGCTCCTACAGGTCGTAGATGGAAACCATAGGAAGAGGGAAAATATTTTTTCTAAAATCAATTCCAGTACCCCTTTTACAGTTCACCAGGACAGCCCATCATTCTATGTACGAGTCATAGGTATGTCTCGTAAATGGTCCTAAACTTACTTAAATTTTGAGGGTCAAGTTGGTGTCTACGGACCGTAGGAAGACCTACGAGTTGTAGACATGGTCCGTTAAAATTTGCTCCAAATTTAAGGTTTCTAAACTTTTCTACGGTTGACCATTATGATCCGTAGGAAGTTCTACGGGTCATTGGTCCGAACGGTAGAAGGGCTTCGACGGTTATTTTAAGGGGCTGTTGAGTAATTTTTAAAATCAAAACTATGTCATATTTTATTCTACCCTATGACCTATATAAAGCTTTTAGGTCCTAAAACTACCCACTTAAACCCCATTCTCCTAATTTCCCAAAACCTAACCAAATTCACTCTCCCCAAATTCTCTCAAGACTAAGGAAGGAGATTAAGCTAGGGTTAATTCAAGCTGATCAATCCTCCATTATTTTTTTAGCTTCAATCATTAAGATATATGGGTATTCACCCATGGAGTCCATTCCTCCATGGGGTCCCCAAAGCTTCCAATTTATCAATATCAAATTCAATTATTTAAGTGAGGATTTCAATTCAATCTTTAAGGATTTCATCCAATTATGATTGATTATTGTCAATTAAGTCTTCTAATACATGATATTTAGCTGAACTTATGTTGACCCATGCCTAAACTATTATTTTCAACTATGAACCTATGATGAACTCATGAACCTATGAACTATGAATTTTTTAAGATATGCATGTTTTGATGAAATTATCGTAAATGATTTGTGGGTGCTTTTAAAGGAAAGTATCAATATTATTGTGAAAGGTTTTCTCACTTGCTATTAAAATCATGATTGTGAAAGGTATTTCTCACTTATGGATTCACATTGGTGAAAATTTTTCTCATCTATATTGAATTATGTTAAAGGAGCTATTCTATGTTTTGATCTTGAAAGATATGGATGGTATTGATTATTGTCTTTCCTATGTTATATCGATATTGACTTTTATGTATTCCGTTGGAATTTATACTTAGCACCGAGAGGGATTTAAGGTGGAGGGTCAAATAGGGTAGTCTCTAGTAGCAAACTGTAACACCCCGAAAATTTCGTAGGTTGAACTAGAGCCTAAACGTAGTGTCAATGAGGTATAAAATGAATTCCCCTAAGTTAGTAGACCATCTAGGTGTGCTATGGTGGTCTATGAGTTAAGGCCTAAGGGAGGAGTGCCAAGCAAAAAAGGGAAAGCCAAGGCCTAAGGCCAAGGCTGCCCCAAACTTGGAGCTACTGCCTCAAACTCCACGGCCATCACCACGGCTCGTGGTCCTGACCACGGACCGTGGGAAGCTTCGTGGAGTTTCCTTGGTCAAGGGAGAGGGACCTCCAAGTGTCCTAGACACTGCCTCACCCTTCACAGGAGGGACCACGAGTCGTGGTCCACTTCACGGCTCGTGAAGGTAGGCGTGGAGCTCCCTTAGCTGTTAGGGACTTAGGGGTTATTAGGGTAGCTACTGCCCAAAGGCACGTCGGGCACCACTACGGGTCGTGGTGCACTTGATGAGGGAGAAGGGGGATCGTGAACATCACTTGGCACCAAGGCTTGAAGGCCTTGCCTCCACAAGGCCAAGTCATGACCAAGGTCATCACCACAGATCATGGGAGGCTCCGTGGTCTTGCCTTGGCCAAGTTCTGGCTTGTTCAAGAAAGGGGAGCTACTGCCTCCAACAACACGGGCAGCACCACGGCCCGTGGTGCACTTTCACGACCCGTGAAAGGTGGCCGTGGTCCCTGACGGGGACCATTTAAATGAGGAGTTTTAGGACTTTTCCTTTTAAGTCCTATTTAAGTAGGGGTGTTTTGGGTATTTTAGAGGTTAATTATATATTAGTTTTTAAGTCTAAATTCATAAGTTTTGGT